>JAHWFO010076545.1:144319-180966 GCA_023313115.1 Rhysida immarginata | reverse complement strand
GGGGGGGGGTTAATTACAGTATTTTGGTTATAAAGGCATGTAATGAATAACGTAAATCTGCAATTGCGATATCGATACTTTGTCTCGATTATCTGATCTTCGTAAGTCAGGTGGAGAAGGGGGGAGGTTGAAGTAAAAATAATTTATAATGATTGACGTTTTCATAAGTAGCCATATAATCCATAAATTAAAAAAAAATTGGCCATGTGGTTGGTCTTTTTTTTTCTTTTTTTTCTTTTTGACTCGCATGATTTGTTTGTTTAGGTTATAAACTGCACATACCCAAAAGGCTCCTAACAGATGGGCGCACGTCTTCGAGGCGCCGGAATCAAAGTCCACATGTTAGGTCGGTTTGATCCGGTTGACCAAGTATTGAAGCATCTTGGAGGACCCGTGTGACGTCACATGGATCGTGATTGGTCGGATTTTGGCCACGTGGTTGTTGGTCATAAAATATCGAATTTGTTATTTGATTTAAAATTTATTTAAAGTATCCATGACTATTTTTCGATTTATTATGAAGTAGCTGATATACTCGGCGTTGCTCGGACTCTTTGTTGATGAAATTTTGCAATTTCTGAATGTGAATCTGCAAAAAAAGTGAACATTATTCTTCACCTTTCATCTCCGGCCCTGCGTCAAATTTACTCAGCTAAAGGGCCGGTGATTATAGAGAAGTGAAACATAATACAATAATAACATTTTTAAGAGCCAAAAGATTGATTTTTAGAAGACGCTCATACATAACAATAGCGAAGCATTGCCGGGTCTGCTAGTTATAGCATAAAATTCAAATCATAGAATGACCTTGGTGACATCCTTGCAGTTTCCAACAAATATTTAAAACAGTTGAATGAACGGATATATATTAAGAGAAGGACGAGACAAGAACCCTGGAATACAATAAATAATAGTTATTAATTAAAAATACCAAATGAATAAAAAATAAGATATAATAAACAAAAATAATTATTCAAAATAAAAATCCGAAACGTCAGCTTTTTATTTTTATTTTGATTAATTATTTTTGTTTATTATATCTTATTTTTTATTCATTTTGTATTTTTAATTATTAACTATTATTTAAAACAGTTAAACAAATACATGACATAAATATAAAATCAAATTCTTTCTGCTGGTTATAATGAACATGAGCAGTAGTGAATAATGTCATAAATACATAAGATGGTAATAGTTTCATTCTAGCGAAATAAAAGCCAAGAACTTCAGTTGAGAACGAAAAACTTAATGTCAGAGCTATTTTCCTATTAATGTGCAACAGTGTCACGTAGAATAAATTAGTTAGTGAGTGGAAACGTAATAAAATAACGATGAACACAGTTATAAATACATTCGGAATTAATTTATTTATTCAAAGAAATGAAATTAATTAATGTTGCCCACTAACACGTGGGCAACTTAAAATGTTTTGCTTTAACTAAAAGAAAACAAGTAAAAAGAAACGATAAGAAAGTCTAGTAAAGAAAACAATTACATATTATAATTGAATTCGTTAGGGTCGAAACCCTATTCACAGTACGAGACCTGATTAGATACTTAACATACAATTTTGCAATGCTGAACTAAAATGGTTACATTATAGTCATTAAAGTTCCTTGGCATAGACGGCATATAGAAACAGTTTCAACTGAACCGAATATGCTTGCAAAAACTTGTAGTTAGCCCAAAACTGCACAGGAGAGCGGCGACGCTTATTGCGTTTAAGGATTCCTGGAAGAGGCCTATCTAGTAATCGGGAAAAATGGCTCCAAGACCGTCATCCAGGAATGCTTCAATGCTCCATGGCATTATCATGTCTGCAACCTTAAAATGTCCCGTAGTCGCTTGTCGGATTTCGTCCATCCAGGGAAAGCTGTCGTCTAAAGGGATCTTTTGAAGATACGTTAACTGATGCCAAAACCTTGGATCCGCTCCAGGAGTTGTCGTGGCACAGGAACGAAGCTTAATTCTACTGCGTAGAGGCCCAAGCTGCCGACCATCTTTTGTATAACGCAGCGGTTTTCCACGACGTCATTCGTGCGCTGTGGAACGTCGTCTTCTTGACGAAAATGTTCCTTCAACTCCGGTTCGCCGGTAATAGCCGTTAACGTCTCTTGCTGGGGCACTAAAACGAGCGAGAACCACTTCCATTTCTCCGCGGTCGTTTCCTCCGAATCGTCACTGCAAAAGATTAAGTGAAAACTACTGGCATTACAATTATTAAGCCTCGCTGGTGGCGGCGAATGCGAGCTGCATACGGAGTTCCGTTGTTGCACCTGGACGGCCTCGTTTCTCCACATTACTGCCTGCAATTCATGCAGCACAGAATTTCTCTCCGGAGAAACCGACACATTGTCAACGTGTTGACCATTCAAATTCCCGCTCACCACCCCTCTCTCTCCAATGCTCTCCACCTTCTCCTCAATATCCCCACGCGCGCCACCACTGCCCTTGCGTTTTCCACGCCTAGGACGCTTCGCTTTCGCTTTGCCTAGAAAACGAAACTGCGAGGAAAATATTGCGTTTTCCTCACAGGATGTCGCCACCACCTCCCTCTCTTCGAGATATTGCTTTCCTTCTATCTTCGACTCGCGCTCGGATGCTGGAATCCGTGACAAACAGTAAGTTTCTATATTTGCACTTGTCCACCAAGCTATATCAACAATTTGGAAAAGAATTATACATCAATCAATTATATATCAATCCTGATATATCAAAACAGGACATGCAAATTGTGCAAAAAAAATAATATTTGAACAAAATTCCTTTCAAAAGGAAAACAATCAACTGATTGCAGGAATCACATCATTGCAGTCGCAACAAGGAATCACATCAGATGAAGCTGATTCAAAGTTCCAAAGGGATAATATCCATCTCGAACGTAGATGTGGAAACGACTAAGTTCAAATTGTAACTTAAAAAACTAAGTGCAATTCTCCATCAGGTGAAATGGCTATTTCTGACATCCGGAATGGCTAGAGGACAATGTTTCAGCTGTCAGGTTCATCATGCAGTGAGCAAAAACCTTTTTTGGTCATTTACTTATAGAGGAAAAGCTAATAATCCCAGAGTATCACGTCCGGCTAGTGACAACAAAGGGGGTGATAATACATGCTGCATGAATCTTAATTCTTGCAACAAACAACATTACATAAGCATCAACAATTCCAATTGTTGGAGAAAAATAATAAATACAAAATCTTATTATTAGAAATAGAACTACCTAGCTAAACTGTTTTAGGTTTAAATACTCCTTGTTATATGAGTTTTTAAGGCCTTAGATAAATACACCTATTGTACAATTCTTAAATAAATGTAACGTGGAAGGTAGGAAATAAAATTTTAATTTTCATTGTCTACGAACACATCGCAAAAGCACACAGGAGCTCTAATATCGGTTAGCGAAGGGATTGGGTTTCATTAGTAAGTGTTAATATTTAGGAAACCAATAACTTCTGCCATGGATGAAAGAAACAAGATGGACGACTCCTATGAGTCGTGCGTGAGTTTTTTTTCAGTGGCGCCCTCTGGGTTCTTAAGTGAAGAGTACCATAGCAACAATAGATAATATGTTAGCATTGTTGGCTATGACAATACCGAAACGTTTGGTTTCGCTTCGCATGGTTTCTGTTAAGAGGAGAAAAGCATGGCAGCCTATCGCAAATATTACGAGTTCTTTTGAGTTTTTTTGTATTAAAGTATTTTTTTATTTAATTGAATTTGTTTATTAAAATATGTAATTTTATATTACATATGATTCTTTAAACAATTTAATTAAATACGTATAAAGTTTTGCTTCAAACTTTATATTTAAAATTACATTAAAAGATATCAAAATGAAAATGATTCTTTAAATCATTTCTGTACACATGATCTAAATTTGTATTGTAAGTTTCAAAGAAATCGCAGCTGTTTCTGGTCTCCTAGCAATATGTCAACAATAATCATTAGCCTATGGACAGCGATTCCTCTTCTCCCTAAGCAGACGTCAGATTATAGTCCTCATGCAAAAATCCAGAGGTCGCTATGAAATCAAACTTGCTGGGGAAGTATAGGTCCATCCTGTGTTTCTCTCATCCATGCTTCTGCTGCCATTCGATGCTTCCCGTTAATCATCCTTAGCGATGGTGTAATGTGGATCTTCCGACGTCGAGCTACAAAATTGTGCATTCAAGTTATAAGGTCTTCACGGCGTTCGTTTCGCCAAGTCGATCATCCCATATGTAAACAGCAACTAATTCGGAACAAAGATAAAAAACAGTCCTGGGCAAGTATTTAGAATATTTGGAAAATGATCAATGGAAATAGATAAGAATATTTCTCAAAAACTCATCTGTTTTCTTCAGTTCTAGCGAAACTGCTTAAGGGGGTTTCATAATCAATATGCCAAACATCATCTCCTTAATATGCAAGCATCAAACTTATCTGCTTAGCCAAAAAAGCGAAAAACAGTTATGTTTTGTATTTAATAATGCGCAGCTTCTCAGAACCTGTCATTGCTCCGTTCCCGCTGTAGCAATTCATAAATATCTCGTCCGAGGCAAGGATTTTCGGGCTTCATTTTGTAAACGATCTATATCGATCATACAGATATCGAATGTCTTTGGCCCAAGATTGAATCTCGAAGGGAAAACTATATTTTACAGCTTCTCCTAAAGCGTATCCTAAAGGTTCTTCCTTCTTCTAAAGCATCTCTGTACACTAATGCACCTTTTACACAACAATATCTATCGCCAATCCTAGTTGATTGCTCGCTCGAGCACCTCAACATTCCCTCTCAAAGCAAACACTTTAATTTTTAGAGATCGCTTCATTAAATCAAGGCTTCTTCAAGTACATTGATATTCAATAAAAAATTATCTTTTGGACATACTATAACAAGGCAATACTCCTTCGAATTGTCACCTGCCACAATGCTAGAGAGGGCCACACCAATACTGAGATCTGCCATGTTCAGTGTGATGAAAAAGTGAGGGTAATTTAATGAATACTATGGTCACGTGGTAAAAGAGACAACAGTTTCCACTTCTAAGACAATTCGCCAGGTTGTTCAACGATTTCAGCAAACAGGAAGTGTCAGTCATCAGACCTGGCAAGGTAGACCAACAACTGTCACATCAGAGGACTCCAGCACAGCCATTTTAGCTGCTGTTTATGCTAATCCTCATTGTAGTTCTAACTCTTCTGGTTAGCGTGGCACTGCACGTTTAGTTTCCTGAAGACAATTGCGAAAATCGTGGAAATAGCTGACTTTAGGAAACTATTCCAAATGACGTTATTCTCCACTACTGTTTTGGTATGGGCACACTTTGCTGAACACCCACAGCTTACGGACTTGAAGCAAAGGTCGAAGAAAAATGCGTAACACACACAGGGCTAATCCCCATCTCTGCTGCAGATGGTTAGCACTTTCCACTTGATGCAGAAAACAGAGATGCAATGCACAAATTAACTTATTTAAAGCACTGATTCAAAGCAGAAGCAAGATTAATATTGAAACACAAAACTACACAACAAACCTACTTGGAGGGCTAGAAAATCACACCTTAATTAAGAACCACTAAACTCAAAAAAGTTGAAGAAAACCATTTTTTGGCGCACAAATCACTAAAGCACATGGGAATTTGACTGACATGCACTCGTAAACGGATGAACTGAATAAATCTAACGCAGTCGGAAACACTAGGAGGTTTCTTTCACTGCTTATGTAATATCAACGTCACCAAAGATAAATCCAGCTAGCACATTACGAGGAAAGTTCTTTCGTCAATAGAGAGGTGAATGCGAAACAATCAAAATCCATAAAGCAAATCAGTTCATTGAGATTTGGAAGAGAAATGTCTTCATCTGCGCAGAGAATAAGAAAGAACGAGTGGGAAACGCATTTGATATAAAGAACGTGTGGGACGAGCATACTTCATCACAAAAAGTTTGCCGCTGTTATTTTTACACGCCTGCAGAGATACCAAAGATTGCGGGATTGACCCTCCCATTCCTCCTATATGAAATTTTTCTAAGAAGAATGGGAAAACCGAGAGCCAACGAACAATGTAAAAGCGGCGTCAGTGTATGTAAATATCTGAAGAATATTTGTGCGAATTTCACAGAACGGCACGGAAATGTTCATGTAAGAAAGAGCATGATGAATTTCAAATATTCCTTTTGGTAGATAGGAAAAGTTCTTTCTTCCTTTGCTTCTTGAACACGCTGAACTTCTTTTTCTTATGATATCGAAGCACATGCTGGGGAGAATCTCATTTATTTCTCCTGCCTCTATGGATGAATCGATGGATTCTTGCTTTAATATATACGGTGCCTGAGTTGAAGATTTGCACAACCGAGGCATTCTGGTAAGCTGTTGAACTCTCATTTGCTGAGGAATTTTCCCTTGCCCATGCTTGCATGCTGCCTCAATTATTGTAATTCTCTCGTCTGCTGTCACTTGAATCTCTCTGCTGCCTTGTCGTCTCGTCACGTGATTGCCTCAGATTGACAGAAGGTTGCTGACATTGATCTCTTCCATCACAGAGGCTGGAGCACTTCAGAATCCTCATTCGATAGGTTTTACCAGGTGACAACTATTTATTAACTTTTTAACAATTCATTGATTCTAGTTAGAAATGATTAAATTACAATTGAAAATTTTAAGTAACTAAATTAAATTCATTCCTGAAGTTTTCTTTGACGAACAAGCGACACATACTCCTTTTGAAATGGGAGGAGAACCGGAATGCATAAGGTGCAGTAGGGAGAATGGACTAACGAGACGAGAGCAGATCCTAAAAAATGTAGCGAGTCTAAAAAACGGCCTAAAATTTTTTAACGCTCATTGAGCAAAATGCAACCCAGTTTTCCCCCACCTTATGGGTTTTCTCTAACCTGGCCTTTGTCTCTTTCTTCCAGCTTCGTTGAGTGACCTGCTGGGTGAGCTAAGAACGAAGTGGTGCGAAAATTGCGGACTTAACTGTATTCAATTAACTTGAGCGTATTTGTCACCGAATTCGAATAACACCCGGAATTCTGGTGACGTCACCCATAGCTACCGGACTCGTTTCTTCTACAGAACGAAACCGGAAGCTGGGTGGCGAAACCAGAGACATCAGCAAATGTAACACACGAGGACCAATGAGAATCAAGAGCGGGAGTTTCGTCGTGGAAAAGGAGACTGCGATGATAGAGAGAGACATTATGGAGAAGGCAACGAGGTCGGATCGAATTGTATTATTCTGTATACGAGCTTTGATCTCACGGGCTTTATATGAAGGATATCTCTCTTAGCTGAACATAGCCTATTAACTAGAGTTAGACACCATAAAAAAGAGTCCGAGGTAGACTAAGATGTCATCATCTCGAGGATTGCGCCTCAAGCCCTGTTAAAACTCTTAAACCACACACTCGACCAGGCGAGAATGAAGGATATTTTACGAGAATGAAAGATATTTTCACAACTCGTATTTCCCTAATTAGCTGCTCATTATGCCCTCAAATTTTAATGTTGATTGGCATCTCTTGTGTTTATTATGTTCTTATTCAAAGTAGTAAATTCTATTTCCATCAAGGCCCTGTTTTTCTCCATTTGGATCCATACACTTCACCTAGTCTAGCTTTTCCTGAAGAAATATTCTTCATGCTTAGCAGTCCATAGATGTTGCCTCCGTGTTCCGTGTATGCCGGCCTCCAATCTACAGTTGGGGAAGCTATCAGCAAACCGATATTAAATTACTCCCATGTAAGATTATCATACCTATACCCTTTCACAAACCTTTGTGTGCTGTAACGTGCCGTTATATATATATATTTTTTGGTTTTGTTTTAATAACTGTTTTAGGAAAATTTTTAAACCCTCTCTTTAACGAATTCCTGGAACGCTCCTCTTGAGATTCCCTATCTCACTTTAGTAGAGAACATCTTAATCATTCTCCTCCTGAGCTGTGTCTTTCAAGCTTCCCACTTCACCGATGTTCCTGATCTCTGTCGGGTATGGCCTATACTAAAACTGGGTGATCATCGGTCGTCCCGGACATGAGCCTTATTGATTAGATGCTTAATTAATTATTTTAATGGAGGTTACAGTGTTCCCCCTCCTTTTATGTACTAAAGGGTTCACTCGACGCGTTCTGTTCGCGTTATTCTTAGGTTAATGATACCTCATTTGGGGAGTTATTTGTTCTGTTTAATTTTGTCCTCGCGCTAAATAAGCCTTTCTTCCAGTGGGATTCATTTATATGTTTGACTGAAATCGCGATTCCTCGTATATTGCGTCATTAATGTCGCTATTTCGCGTCATCAGAAGTTTATCCCGTGGTGAATTTGTTTTTTGCGCTTGACGGATAATTGAATATTTAATTTCTCACTGAGGCAATTAGTTTTAGCTTCTAGTTTCGGCTCGTCTTTCATAGCGTTATTTGTTAGACTCGTCTTGTTCGTTATCCGATGGATCATTTCTCGTCGTGGATTAATAATCTTTAGACACGTCCCTCCTTTTGATTTCTCAGCTTACTATTAGATTTTTTTTGTCGTTTAACTATTTCCTTTAATTTTTGTAAATAAAGGATTGATTTTAGAATTTTTTTTTTCTTTGACAAAAGGTAGAAAGATGTCTTAGCCTTCCGCTATAGTTATTAGTTGTGTTATCTAACATTAAAGGAAATACAACTATTTCATTCTTTTGGCTTGTTTTGGGAGCTAGAAAAGATTTTTTTTTATTACTATTTTAAAATATTTTTTTATTTGCTATAATTCCTTTACAGGGACTTCTTACCAATGCTATTGTTGGTTACTCGTGCGTGTCCGTTGTTCGCCTGGGTTTTCATTGTTCAAACGTCGTTGTGATCGACCGCTCCTTTTCTTAGAGCAACTAGCTATCTGCGTTTTCCGAGAACTTGGACGCCGTGCCGCGTAAGCGTGATATTTAAATTTTTCTGCGGATTTCGTAATTTCTTGGTTGAAAAAAAATTATCTTGGGGCAGATTCAGCTAGACCTTCAAGGGAGGCCACATCAGCTCCTCAGCCCTCTCTTGAGTTAAGAGATGGCTTTCCTTTGGAAAACGAACTTATTATTTTCAGTCATCGCCAATCTTAACTTCAACTCATGAGCGTTTGGTTCATGTTAGTTTTCTATATCGGATCTTAACCGATTGCAGCCCAGGACCATGACGTTTGTCATAGTTTACTTCCAAGCTTTTATCTTTTGAATGTTTAAGATGGACTAAGCGCTACTTCTACTTTAGATCGTCAATTGCTTTCCCGTTGACCAATTATGCTTGTAAACAAGTACATCTAAGATAAGTTTGCGCCTCATGAATCCTTGGAATTGTGTTTCTCTATGGATGTTTCGAGATCCGTTTCCCTCCCGTCGTGGATCGTTCACCTACGTTATGCTTTGTCTTCTCTTGAATTGACTTTATACATACGAAACGCCATACAGTTTTTTTTATAGCAATGATATGTCTGCCACGTTGGATTTGACGGACTTTTTCTACAATCTCTCAAAGGTTTAGTTTTATCTTATGTATTTTTTTTTTCCCCTTTTAAATCACCTTCTCTGATTGTATAATTGTAATCGGTTCTTCCTAATAATTGAATATGATACTTCTGTTTTAATCTATTATTTATAATTATTTTGTTTTCTTTTCCAGGACCTCATCCATGTTGTCTTCGCTGTCTGTCTCTACCCAGTCCTTTCGTTATCCGTATGAACTCGGTTGTCCGTCCCTACCCTCATTTTTTTGTGTTACCTTGTGTTATTGTTTCTACTGTCTTTATTATTGTGTATATTTTGTACTTCGTCTTTAGGATCCTTGCGGAGGAGGTCCGGGGTTTGTTGTTGCCTTTATTTTTTTATCTTTCTTGTAACACTATGATTCACTTATTTATTTTTTTGTAATCGTAAATTTTTTCAACTATCTCTATTTTGTAAAAGAAAAAGATGTCGAAAATGATGTTTTTTTTATCTCCAGTTTTATTTTCTATCCCTTAATCCCGATAAATCCTATGTGATATCTTTTACTAGGAAAGTCTCTTCTTATTATTTTGATTACTTTTTGCAAAATAATATTATTGAAAGAAAGACTTCAGCAGTCGATCTCGGTATTATTTTCACGAAGAACCTTTCATTTGCTGAACATATTGATTCACTTACACGTGACATTTGTCGGAGACTAGGTACTTTGAAAAGGCTAATCAACTTTTTTGCTAAACCCCTGTCTTTTCTCTGTCTGTTTAAGAGCATCGTTCTTGCGAAACTACTGTACTGTATCTGGATATGGTACAGTACTCCTACGCAGAAGATGCTCTTTCTGTATAATAAATTGATTAACTTTAAGCGTTTTTTTTTTTGGCGAAGTTTCCTACGTTTAAAGTGAATGATCATTTTCATAAAACTTTTGATATTTTTAATATAATAAAAAATGTCTTCTTTAATATTTTTATGGGGATTTTACATAACCACATAAGAGTCAGATACATCTCCACTTTTCTTCAGTATCGTTCAGTTCGCCCTTTTCGTACTAATAAAAACTTAATTATGAAATACAAGTGGAGGACGCATGTTTCGGATGTCAATCCTTTGGTCAAATTATTAATTAATTTTTATAATAATCCTCAATTTTTAGACATTAATCTTGATATATATCAACATAGATATATTTTTTTGTAAAAATTCATGGTTTTGTATACATTTCTGTTCTCTTTGCTTGTAATTTAGATAAAATGTTATTAATCATTGTTTTTTTATAATTTTTTTTTTTTATCCAGTTTTACATCTTTGATTTCTGAGTTTTTTAATTTCGTAACTATGTGTACGTCTTTATTTTTGTTTTCTTTTTTTTATTTGTTGCTAATGTGATTTTCATTAACCCCGTTTTGGGCAGTTTGCCTGTAGGGGGACAACATGGAGCTTTCCCCTCCGGATTATCTGGTGGGGCTTTCCCTCACTGTTGTTACAAATATAAAAAATATAAATAAAAATTTTCCTTTGGTACTGGCTGTTGATGGTCTTGTTTGTTCAGTGTGGGTGTCTCTGCTTGACTTTCCGAGCTTCTATCACTCTTCAAGATCTTCCAAGCTTTGTCGGGTTCAACCCTTTCCACCCAACTGATACGTGCTACCCTCTCTTTTGATTGGACTTTGAGTATCGGCCCATTACGTAGATCGCCGAGCCAGCGCCTTTGACTTTTGCTGAAGTTGATTCGCCCGCTTCCCTTCTGAGACCATTTTGTTTGTCATTATTCTGTTTTATCTTTGTTCGACTGCTGCAATAAAGGAAAATATTTATTTGGAATTAGATTTTTCTATTTTAAATTTTTCCTTAGCTTTGGGGGTTGTCTTGGGTGGTAGGTTAGCCATTCTAATATTTATTTATTTGGGGTTTATTTTGTAGTAGGGTTTTTTCTCCAAGGTTTCTCTCTATCTTCGCCTTACTTGGGAGATCTCTTTTGTTCTTTCAAGTAAGCGTAATCCTTTATCTTCGCGGTTACCTTGAGTTCTGGTCACTGGTTACTGTTTTTTTTTCTTAGTCACGGGTCGGTTTTTGGATCTATAACGCTTTGTTATTAGAAGCGTTGGCTGTACGTGCGGGTAAACGCCCTTCGTCTTTACTAGCACGTTACAGTGCTTACGTTCCTTGTATCACTTGTGAGTCCCTTCTTTCCCCTTCCTGTTATTCTTATGTTTGCCAGTTTTATTTGTTTCTCTCCAGACCTTTATGGATATTCAACTCTGGAATCAATAGTCATGCCATGAAAGCCTCACCTAAGGACTCCTTAGCAAAATGCACGTTGAACGGCCATTTCTACTCAGAACATTTCCATTTCTCTATCTTGAAGTGGGATTTTAATAGATGACACTGTGATGCTATGCATGAGAGCTGTGTTAGATTTTTTTCATTGTTACCGTTGTTGTTTTCCCATGTACGTCCTGTTTTGCTATGTGATAATTATAAGGAATTATTGAACTACTACCAATTGTCTCTTGTTTGCAGGTTATGGGCCCAGATAATATGCGATTGAAGTTTTTATGTATCACAAAGTTACTGTTTTGCCTCTGTTTGATGCTGTTTTTTCATCAAAACTCTAAGTTACCGTATTTTTGAGCATCTGTTGTTAAGCCACTTTACATTTCGATTACTTGACAATGGTGAGCCTCGAAGAATTTAACGCTCTTAAAGCTGAACTGCAAGCTCTTCAAATTGCAATGGCCAAACCCAGATCCATCGCAAGTACATCTTCCGTCTGCACTTTATCTAAACATTTAGGTGGTCATAAAAATTTTCCAGATTGGAAACAGGGAAGAACGTTATTGGGAAGCGAAGCTCTAATTCTTCCACTGCTAAATTTTTGATGCCAAAACAGTGCCAGCAATTGGCAGCGGATGAGGCGATATGGGTATCAGCTTCCGCTATTGTACAAGTACGACAGCCTCCCTATGAGTGTTCAAAGTGGGCTGTTCGCTTTAACTCCCTGTTGTGATCTTATTTCCATTTTACGGTATTTATTTTAATGTTTCGGATAATTATTTAATATTGATAATGTTCAAATGCACAGTTTTCTGTAATGATTTGAAAATTCTTGCTGATCTTCTACTTTTGTTTCCCTGAAGACGTGAAGACCATTACATAACAGAAATACCATTGGACATGAACTCCCACTGAGTTTGAGAGTTGCGCTTAGTCATTAACAACTAATCAATAGCACGCCTTCCATTCATAGCGTATTTCGTATCTTTAATGCAAATGCAAAGAAATTTAATGAAATTTAATAACTTTTCATGAAATCTGATACAAATAAAATTATGAAAAAAAATTTTTTAAGAACAGGTATGTAATTAAATTATATTTTTGTTTCAAATAACTATAAAACAATTATATGTTTAGAAGTGCCGTTATTTTTTTTTCTTATTTAGGTTTTAGTAGCTTTTTTATAAGAATTTTTGAGTCGCTTCTACTACTAATTTCTGGATCTCTGCTTGTTGGGTTCCTTTTTATCACTCGAGTAAAGTGTGCCTTAAACACTCTCCTCCCGTGCTGTGTCTTTCTAGCTTTCCACTTTACCGTTATTTCTGGTTTCTGTCGCCAGTAGCTTTTCCCAAAACTAGGGTGCTCATCGGTTGTCTCGGACGTGAGCTTTGTTTATTAGATACTTAATTAATCATTATTACGGAGGTTACAGTGTTCCCCCTCCTTTTTATATATTAAAGGGTTCACGTGACGCGCTCTGTTCGCGTTGTTCTTGGGTTAATGATATCTCATTTGGGGAGTTATTCATTCTATTTGATTTTGTCCTCGCGCTAAATAAATTTTTTTTCAGTGGGATTTATTTATTTATTGACCGAGATCGCGATTTCTCGTGTGTTGAGTCATTAATATCGCTATTTCGTGTCATCGGTTGTTTATTCCGTGATGAATATTTTTTGCGCTTGATGAACAAAAGGATATTTAATTCCCCGGTGAGTCAATTATTTTAAGCGTCTGGTTTTTAGCTCGTTCTTCGTCGCATCATTTTTTTTTTGACTCGTCTTGTTCGTTATCCGATGAAACTTTTTCCGTTGTTTATTAATAAACTTTAGATACGTCCCTCTCTTTGATTTTCCAGTCTGCTATTAGATTTTTTTTTATCGCTTAACAATTTCCTTTAAGTTATAAGGAAAATTGGTTTTCGGGTTTTCTCCCTTTTGACAAAGGATAGACGAAGATTTTCGCCTTTGGCTGTAGTTATTAGATGTATTATTTATTGTTAAAAGAAATATAATTATTCAATTCTTTTTAATTTGCTTTGTAAACTAAAAAATGATTTTGTACTATTTTAAAATATTTTTTTTTACTACAATACGTTTACGTTGGTTTCTTATCAATGCTATTGTTAGTTACACGTGCGTGCCCGCTTTTCGCTTAGTTTTTCATTGTTCAAGCGTTTCGTTGTATTCGACCGCTCGTTTTCTTAGAGCAACTAGCTGTCTTCTTTTCCTTGAACTCGGATGCCGTGTCGCGTGCCCGCGATATTTAAATTTTCTTCGGATTTTTGTAATTTCGCAATCTTGAAAAAATATCAGACAGAAATAGCAAAACCTTCAAGAGAGGTAACATCAGCTTCTCAGCCCTCCCTTGGGATAGGAGATGGCTTTTCTTTGGAAAACAGACTTACTAGCTTAAGACGTCAACGACCTTTACTTTAACTCATGAACGGATAGCTCGTGTTGGATTTCTATGTTGGATCTTGCCCAGTCGCATCTCAGGATCATGACGTTTATCACAGTTTCCTTCCCAGTTCTTCCCTTTTGCGTAATTGAGGCGGACCAAGCACTACGTCTTCGTGAGATCGTCCACTGACTTATCGTCGACCGGTTCCAGTTGCAATCACGTCCTTTTAAGATAAGTTTTCGCCTCAGCGATCTTTGAATTTGTGTTCTTCCCCAGATGTTTCGAGAGTGGACCTTCTCTTGTTATGGATAGTCCACTTATGTCTCGATTTATCTTCTTTTAAAACGACTTTGTGAATGTGAAATGTCACGCAAATTTTTTATCGTAGCAATGACACTTTTGTTTCGTTAGATATGATGGACTCTCTCAACAATCTCACCGAGTCAGAGTTTCATTTTGATTTTTTTTTTATCCTTTTCCTGATTTTATTATTATAATCTGTTCTTCCTAATCTTTGGAAATGATACTTTTGTTTTAAACAGTTTTCTTTATAATTATTTTGTTTTCTTTTTCCAGGACATTGTCCATGTTGTCGCCAATGTCTGTCCTTCTCCCGCCCTTCGTTATTCGTAAGAACCTGTTTGTCCGTCTTTGCCCTTCATTTTTCCATTACCATCTGTTATTGTTTTTGTCGTCTCTATTCTAATTTATATTTTGTATCTCGTTCTTAGGTTCCGTCCGGAGGAGGTCCCGGGTTTATTGTTTAAATTTTTTTTTTAAGCTTTCTTGTATTCCTTTTATTTATTTTTTGGAATTGTTAATTTTTTTCTCCACTTTTTCTAATTTTTTTTATGTTTTAAAAAGAAGAAGAAAATGATTTTTTTTTTATTTCCAGTTTGTATTTTTCTATGATGCTTTCTTTTGATGGTCTCGCTTGTTTACAGTGTGGGCGTTTCTTCATGACCTTTCCGGACTTCCACCACCCCTCAGGATTCTCCGAGCCTTGTGCGAATCGACTTCTTCCACTCGACTAGTCCATTCTGCCCTCGCCTTTGATCGGTCTTTGAATGTTACGCCCTCGGTTGGCCTGTCGCTCCAGCACCTTTTACTATTGCAAGAGTTTGTTCACCCCGCTTCTCTTCTGAGACCATTTTCAGTTTTTCTTTATTCTATTTTATCTATGTTCGTCTATTGCAATAAAGGAAAATATTTATTTGGAATTCGCTTTTTCTACTTTTTGATTTTTTTATTCTTAGTTTTGGGGTTGTTTTGAGTGGGGGTTAGTCATTCAAGTATTTATTGGGGTTGTTTCGCAGTGTAAGTTTTTCTCCTAGGTTTCTCTCAAACTTCACCTTACTTGTGGGATCTCTTTTGCTCCTTCAAGTAAGTGTTATTAATTTATCTCCACGGTTACCCTGGGTACTGGTTACTGTTTTTCTTTTAGTCAAGGGGAGGGTTTTTTGGTCTTTTGCGCTTTGTTTTTGAAGCGTTGGCTGTACGTGCAGGTAAACGCAGTTCGCCTTTACTAGCACGTTACAATATATATACAATACTGAAAATTTTTCAGTATACCAGTGTATTTAAAAATAATATCTGAAAATAATTTTTGTGTTAATGATATGAAAATACGATATGAAAGCATGGCGTGAAAACTATGAATTATTTAAACCTTTTGTTTTGATAGGCCCATATTTCTCAGGGCCCAAGCAAAAGTCAGTGAGCATGTCATTGATTTTGGTTTCAGTTTTAGCCATTTCGCCTCATTCGCTTTGTGCGCTTGTTGCTTTTGGACATCAAAAATCAGCGGGAGCTTTGCTTCCTATTAATCTTACTCCCTGTTGGAAATTTCTGATTCAAAATTTCTTAATTGCCTGTGGTTTATTGGAATGTGCTGAAAAATCCGATCAAATGGATAAAGAACTTGATCACCAGGTTTTAGCCAAAATAAACCTTTCTCTAAAACCAACTGTGGCATCCAAGACCGCCAAAGAAGCCTGGGATACTTTTTCACTAATGTATGAAGATAAAGGAATAGTCCGCCTTTTTGGTCTTTATCAAAAGCTTCTTGCAATCCGTTTTGAAGATACTTGTTCGATGGATGATTATTTGAATAAATTCACCAACATCGCTGAACAACTTAAAAGTATTGGCAAGCCATTTGTGATCAAGTAATGGGTGGTTTCATATCAGCGTAATTACCTGATCGCTACTGACAGCTCGTGCTAAGTTTATGTGGTTCGAAACAAGACACAACAACTTCTTTTGTCAAGAGTCTACTATTAAAAGATGGTACGTATGAATTTTAAGAATCCCCGCATTCACCACTGCATGATAAAAAACAGTCTGTATATTATAGTGCTAAATTCTTTTGTTGTTTCTTACTGTAATGAAAGAGGCCACAAATCTAATCACTGCCCAAATCCTCCTAGAAAATTGAAAAACACTCCAAAACATGCAAGTGTAAAGAAGTGTTCTGCCAATGCAGTTTTTTCTCATTCATCGTCATCAGAACCTACGCTTTTCACAAATTTGAAAAAGTCTGTACTCAAATTTGCTGTTTTTCCTTCAGCTATCGTATCTGACAAAGATGAATAGTTTTTTTACTCTGTCATTTCCTATCATCTTACTTGCTCATCTATTGTTTCATCAACAACGTTACATCTTGAAGAAATACGTCTTCCAAATAGAGATCAGCTCACTGTAACATGTCATGGAAATATAGCTATTCCACTATCTAATTAAAATACTCTTCTAGTCAAAGATGTTCTGTCAGTTCCCACACTTACAATAAACTTATTAAGCATCAGTAAACATGTACACTATCCATTAAACCTCTCTGTAATTTTCGGTAAAAGTGGTTGCAAAATATTCACAGATAAGCCAGTCATTAACAATTCTTCAGTTCTAGAAACAGCCACGGAAATTAATGTTTTAGAATGACTAAAAAAAGAAACCTCATTTATTTGTGCAGTCTCCTCACCACAAAGTTCTTTTTATAATTGGCATTGTCGACTTGCCCAGCTTAATGACTATACCTGAAAGAACTTCAAAAACTTGTGTTAAAAATTGATTCTCTCCATGTGTAAAATGTGATACATGCGTCCATGGTAAATCGCATCGTCTGCTACAACTCGAGCTACAAACCTTCTAGAATTGGTACATTCTGATTTATGTGGACCAATGTCTGTTTCCTTAAAGGTGGAGCATATTTTTTCCTTACCTTCATCGATGATTTTTCAAGAAAATGTTTGTTTATTTTCTGAAATAAAAATACCTAGTTTATGAAAAATTTATTGAATTTAAAACCTTTGTCGAGATTCAAAGCGAAAAATATCAAGGTATTCTGCTCTGACAATGGAGGAGAATATGTCTCATAACAAATGAATAGTCTACTTAAAAAATCTGGCATACTATATCCGAAAACTGTTTCCTACTCACCTGAACAAAATGGAGTAGAAGAATAATTCAACTGTACTTGAATTGAAGCACCTCATTCTATGCTTCTTCACTCAAATCTTGACAATATTTTTTGGGCTGAAGCAGTCTCTACAGCTGCTTATGTTCGTAGTCAGTGTCCTATCCATGCCATTAAAATCATATTCCGCAACATATATGCTGAATGAACACCGAATGTACTTCACCTTCGTAATTTTGGTTGCCGAGCTATGGTAAACGTTTTGCATTGTAAATGTAAGAAACTTGATTCCAAAGCCTGGGATCGCATTTTTGTAGGATGTAATGAATAAACGAAAGCTTACCATATATATTGGACGTATATGGGAGGAAATCTAGAGTCAAACTGGCACTTTGTTAATCACTTCCACTACCTAAAAGAGGCCCACATATCTAGGGAACAATTTATGCCCCACTCTTTTTCGTGGTAACATTTCAGATGCTCTGACCAGTAATAAGTCGCCTACCTTGAAAGACCTGCGGATATGCCTTTTTGCATAAAACTTTTTGTAGCGCTTATTGGCCTTTGCGATTCTAGCTTTGGCTGTTTTCAGTAATTCCTACAAAAATCTCCCAAATTCTAACCCGGGTTTGTTCTTCTGTGCAAACCTATTTATCGTTGAAGGACGTTCACCTCTATTCATAGATCCAGGAAAATACTCTGAAACCTAAACCTGTAGCCTCTGAAACTGCTCTGTTTATAGCTATCTCCATTGTTGGCAAGTAGTGTTTACGATCGTTTTTTTACGAGGTATATCCCTGGATGGGAAACAAAGATATAATTTTTGAAAATTTACAACATTTTTAAAAGATGGATGGGAATGATGAGGAGCAGAGTTAGATAGGTGGGGGTTCAGAGAGGAAGTTCTTTATACGGGATTTGAAAATATTGGTGCTTGGTGACGAACGGAAATCTGGGGCTAAGGTGGATCAAAATCTGTTGCTGGTAATAGAGATACTCTTGAGCTGGTAGCTACGTCTAATATGAGCGATTGGGAAGGAATTTCTATGTCGGGTTGTTGTAGGGGGTGTTTTAACGATTGTAAATAAGGGTAGGGGAGAAATATAATTATAATTACCAGTTCCACGTCTTTAACCATCTTTATGCAGTTTAATAAAATCCCGATATATCAAGTAGAATTCAAGTCTTTCGGGCGTAGAGTTTCTAGTTCTCGAGACCGCCTGGCTGTGGGTTCGAATCCCGCCGTGGGCATGGATGTTTGTGTTTGTCCCGGGCTGCGTACTGTTATCACTTGTGTAAAAGGTGCAAAATGACCTAAGTAGTCGACGCCTGAGGGGTCAAGTCTTTCTGATTTTTCGTAGAATGGATAGCCCCTTCGCTCTGTGTTGTATTGATTGGGTTATTATTTAACCAATTTGGAGTTATAATTTAACTTCTTGAGGTTGTTCTGCTTACCTATAAGTATAATTATCCCGGGAAATGCCGGGTTTTCTGCTAGTTTTTCTATATATATAAAGAAGGATGCTTGTTTGTGGCCGAATTTGTGGTGTTATAAAATCTACAGTTTTGATGAAATTAATTCCGATCTTAATGAAATTTTGCATACTTGGCCTTCAAAGCATGGGGAAGGTCACTGCCTTGACCTAGTTCGTTAATAAATCGATATTCATAATGATAGTAGGACATAATAATAAGAAATATCTCATGACCAACAATGCAAGGAAAAGTTTGTGCAACAATGGGTATCAACAATGGTATAAACAGGCAATGCACTAACAGTATGCAGGGATCAAGAATATATATGTCATGATCAACAATGCAAGGCAAAGTTCTTCCATAATAGATAATGTTGTTTGTTTATTAGAATTCTTAGCGTCGACTATTAAGGTCATTTTGTGCCTTTTACACAAGTTAAATCTGTACGCAGCCTGGAACAAACAAACATCCATGCCCATGGCGGGATTCGAAACCACGACCAGATGGACTCGAGAAGTAGAAAGCCTACGCCCTAATCATCTCGGCCAGCTGGCCAGCCAATAGATAAGGTTCAATGTTTAGCCATGCCTAGAATTCCTCTTATTCAGGCTTTTATTAGAATTGAGAGTTCTTAGTAATATACCGATCACGAAATATTCCCCTCCTCAATATTGCGCTATCGGAAATGTTGATTGATTGCTCACTGCTAGAACTTGTTCAGTTGTCCGCGTTGTATGGTTTGGAAAATAAAAGCTTCTGTATCCAAGTGAAAGGATAACGGTTTTAAAGTCAAGTTTTATATAGCGTATTCACTTTTTTCGTTTCATAGAGAACTGTAAGAAATTTAAATCATAAGGTTAGGCATGCGGATTTAAAACTATCATTTTCCTAATGATTTTTTAAATTACTGTTACTTTTTAAATATGTAAGTTATTTATACAATCTATTTCAAGGTGTATTAATTTCGAAATTAATTTTATGATGCAACCTCATTGAAAAAAGTTTTCAATCACCAGAATATTCACCAAACACCACTTTACAAAGTGGCTCCGTCTTTTCGTAGTAGTACCTTCCTCCCAATCTCAAAAATAAATTAATCTGTTTCTAGAAACATCAGAACTTTAGCTTTTAGAGAAATTTAACAGGAAGATTTATTCGATCATTCTCTCTGCGCAAGTGAGGTGTGGAATATTTCGTGATCAGTATAGCACGTAACAATTTCTTGAAAATCTTTAAAAATCATCATTAACTGGATATAATAGAGAGTTAGCAGACCATTGAGAAAGATTGGAAAGACGACCCAGGAAGCTGTCTTTTAGCTCCGTGTTGTATTGAGCAAATAGTGAGTATATCAATAGAAGAATTGGCGACAGCCAGACTACACAAAGTGATGAATGGTCTAGTTTTGCTTCAAGACATCAAGAGAAGAGTGGGAATTGCAAGAACATCAAGTATTCATCTAAAGTAAGATTACGTGACTAAAACATTAATTAGACTAGCAGTGTTATACTTGGACCATCCATTGTGAACCTTAAAAATTTTTTTTAAAATTTTCATTAAGAATTTTACTATATTATTTATAAGTTTTTTCATGCGAAATTATTTTTACGAGATTTCAAAATTTAATCAAAAAAATAAAGAGTCTGAGCCGCGCCGGAGTTATCACCTAGCTTATTTGGTAGCATAGCAGATGTAAACATTTCATGAAAACATTTTTGACTATATTCTGTGTGAATATGAATAGTTTGTAAACTGAGATGCTGATAATGGGAATGAGCGAACGCTCGTTTCCAAGAATTACTAATAATGAGCATAAAATGACGATGCAGTGACAGGACATAAATAAGGCAACGTCTATTGAGGCTGAAAAGGAGTCACTCGTGTCTCTCTTGAGCTCCCTATCAATCATCCACACGGTTGACAAAATTTATGTGCTGGGAAAGAAAAGAGAAAGAGCCAGCAATGATCAGAGAAACTCTGCAGTTAAAACAGAAAAGTATATACTGGCACTGGAAACATCTCAAGAATGGGTATAAGAGCTTCTATGTAAAGACCAAGAAAAACTTGGGTGTAAATTATCCAGTGATGTTCCCCGGTGGTGAAGATGGATATCATTTTAATCTGAGGCAAGTCAACAACAGGTAAGTAAAGTCCCGGTATATCACATAGAATTCCTGTCTTTCGGATTTTTCGTATAATGGATAATCTCTTCGCTTAGTGTTGTATTGATTCAGTTAATTTTTAACGAATTTGGAGTTATAATTTAGCATTTTGAGATTGGTATCTTTACCTACAAGTGTAATTATCCCGTGCAATGCCGGGTCCTCTTGTAGTCTGTGGGTATTTTTATTATACAAATCTACAGTTTTATTTTGATCTTGATGAAATTTTGCAAACTTGACCATCAAAGCATGAGGAAGGTACTGTATAAATTAGATTTTGAAAAAATAATAATTATCGATAATAAATCGACATTCGTAATGATGGCATAGTAATAAGAAATATCTCATAACAAACAATGCAAGGCAAAGTTTGTGCAACAATAGGTATCAATGATGATATCAACACGCAATTCACCAACACTATGCAGGGATCAACAAAATATATCTCATGACTCACAATGCAAGGCAAAGTTTGTGCAATATAGATAAGGTTCAATTTGTAACAATGCATAGAATTCCTGCTATTCAGGCTCTTTTTAGAAATGAGTGTTCTTAGTACTTAACAATTTCGTGAAAATTTTTAAAAATGATCAGTAACTGGAGAAAATGGAGAGTTAGCAGACTATTGAGAAAGAGTGGAACGTCGACAAAGGAAGCAGTCCTTCAGCTCCGTGCTGTATTGAGCAAATGGTAAGCATGTCAATAGAAGAATCGGCGACTGCTTGACTACACAGAGTGATAAATGGCCAAAGTTTTGCTTCAAGATATTCAAAGCAGAATGAGAATTGCAATGTAAGGTTTTGAGAATTAATTACTAGAATTTGAATATTCAGATTATTTATGCAAATGAGCTATTTTATTATTCGCGTTCAGGATTGTCTATTTAGATTCAGAAGTTAAGAGTTTATATATCGTTTAGAAGAGTTTTATGTAGAGAAAGATTAAGTAAAGTTATTAATTGTTTAAATTTTTTTTATGCGTGGGTGTAAGGAGTTGTTAATAAGAAGCCAAGTTTTAAGGTTTGTCAGAAGGAGAAAGCAAGAGTCAGTTTACACAGCTTTGTTTTGATCATTAGAATCATATTCAAGGTTCGAAATAGTATGGTCAGAGTAGGACAAGTGAATCGCAAACCGGATGAACAGATAGAAAGCAAGAAAGATGAATGTAAGGATTGAACTTTGGATTTTGAAGAGAGGAAAGAGACAGGGAATGATCACGTGGATGCCGAAGTTTGATTGGCTGTCGAAAATCGAAATTGTTTTGTCAGTTATGCTAAGTGAAAGAGTTTAGTCAGTAGCAATGTAACGATTCCCGTAGCCAAGTGTGCAGCGAACTACTCATAAATTTATATACTAATTCGTCCTCCATCTGGTAATCCTTGGATTCCAGATGGGAAGTTTTAAATTTTAGTATTAATCCAGTTTGCGTTGTAGTTTAATGAAAATGTAACCGTCAAGTTGAAATTTAGTTAGCTCGCGTTATCGAGGTGTTTTTGAAGAGTTTCTATCGAGCTGAGAACCAGCGTCATCAATTCCAATAATTTCATGGTTTGCGAGGGATGTTGCAAGAATGTGTACCGAGCCCCGTGGAGTACCCAGATCCAGTACAAGAAGCCAGAGACGATCTTCCTGTGAGCCACTCCGTTGGAAGAGAACGACCCCCCTCCCACCAAGCTGTGGTATCAGAGAGGACGAAAGAGCGGACAGATTGAGAAGACACGGTATAGCCCATTTCCATTTATGTCTCAATGGCCAATTCTTTAATTCTCACATGATTTCATTCTTTCTATTTTATATATTACATTCATATTTTGGGAAGGAATTATTCTATCAAACAGTGGGAAGGACAATTATAACGTAACTTAGAACAGTCTTATTATACGTAAAGAACCCTGATTAATTTAATCTAAATTCTGTATTTTATCCTGTTAATTGTTTAGTTGTATTTATTTAAGTCTTACGTTCAGATCTTTATTCAGTAACAATATAGCAGATTGCTCAGTCAGTAGTTTACATTCATTATTATTTCGGAGCTATTAAAGCCATATTTGTATTTTACATTCCGAGAGAAATAGAACTATTTATAATTAGAGTTCCTGTTGGACATTGTTATCACTAGATATTTCTAAATTCAGTATAACCCGAATTTCCTTGAGATATAAATTGTATAATCGAATAATTGAGAATTACATACATACCTAATTTACATATTAATGAATGGATATTTATAAGAGAAAAGGACGAGGCACAAAGACCCTGGAATGCAATAAATAGTTAATAAATACAACTGAAATAACAAAATAATAAATATAAAATTATAATCAAAATAAAACTAAAAAATCAAATAAAGAGCTGACGTTTCGGATAGAGCCTATCCTTTATCAAAGCAAAAAAGGGTAATTCTCTAAAAGCAAATAGAATATTAGAGAATTATCCTGAAGTTATGAAATTAGTACTAACGGGGGGGTTTATATATAGTTTGCATGGGGAATAGTAAGGCGTTATTGGCTGACAAACAAGAGAACAAATGAGATTAATCAGACGAACTTTTGGGATAGGACAAGACGGAGGACAAATAGGAAATAATAAGGGGGCGGCGAGAAAAACGTAATAGGATGAAACATATGAAAGTGAAATTATAAAAACGTTTAGGAATGATAGGGTGCCTAGCAACAAGATTACGTAAAATTATTCCTGATTATTAGTAGACAAAAAAGGGGGGCTCTTTATTTGATTTTTTAGTTTTATTTTGATTATAATTTTATATTTATTATTTTGTTATTTCAGTTGTATTTCAGTTGTATTTATTAACTATTAATTTACATATTACTATTACTAATTTATCATTATTGTTATACCCAGAACCTTTGATCATTGTCTTATAAGTTTAGTCTAAAGAGTCCTTAATTGATAGTCATTTTGTTGTATGCCACACAATTTAATTACTAAGTTATTATTTGGAATAGTGATCACTCAATGAAACGTATAATTCGTCAAATTGCCACAAGTCATTTCTTAATTACAAATTGCATTATTTAGTTTGAATCTTAATTGGAGCTTGACCAAGTTGAAATTCATATCTTAAATTATCTTTATCATTTGCATTATCTTCCATACAATATTGTTTTATATACATTTGTTGAATATTGAATAAACATTATATGTTAAATTGTTAAGTCAGTCTAAGTGCCTATTCTTTCCTCTAGGCCGGGCCTGTTTAAGCAGAGGTATCTTTTATGTAAGTGGGATAAACCTCAAATTATCGTAAACTTTGTGAATAGTATAATTCACTGGCGCAGTCTTTTACCTAACATAATTATAATATATTACTCGACCATAGATCTATGAATATTATCCCCAGGAACCCTACATAAATTGGCGCAGTGCGACAGGATATCAGGATATCGTAGACCCATTTTCCTACATTAATTGACACAGTGCGACAGGATAGCAGGATATCAAGATATTGTAGCGATTTAATTAGGCATATTCAAAGAAGAGTATTTACATAGGCATAATAGTTGCATTAATTACATGCCTACATTTGTGAAGTAATTATTAAAGCAAAATTAAGACCTGAGATGAAAGAAAGGCACTATTGGTAAATTGTTATATAAGCTAACACCCTGTATTAGAGATAAGCTAACAAAATAAGTCAAGATGAATCAAGCCCCTGTGTTGCAGTCATTTGCGCTAGCAGGCGAAATAAAGCCATATGATGGATCTACGGATCCAGAGGAATTTTTTTTGCGAATAGATGAAGTTGGAAAGGTCATGAATTGGACACCAGTTGCTAAATTCCATATTGCTAAAATTAAGCTAACAGGGGACGCACATTTCTATTGTAAGGAAGATGGAGAGATGAAATCATTAGATACTTATGAAGCATTGAGAAAAGCATTGAAAGAGCGATTTGGAAAGGAGTTTAGAGGAGAAAACGAAAGATTATTTAGAGAATGTAAACAAGGTGTACAAGAATCAGTCCGCCAGTATGCGACCCGGGTACAGAGTCTAGGAAATAAAACGATGCATAAGATAGTAGGAGAGGGAGCGCTAGTAGAAATAAAGCGTGCATATGCTCAAGAAATCTTAGATGAAAAAATTTTAGAGCATTTTGTGGAAGGATTGTTGCCACCAGTAAGAAGAGTTGTTATGTTTAAGAAACCAGAGAATTTGAAACAAGCAATAGAACAAGCGGAGGAAGAAGAGGAAATTGTTAAGAAATGGGGTTTAGAAGGTTATGTTTTCCATCCAGTTGAGAAAGAAGCCATTGTGACATTGAGCCCAGAAGCAGAGGAACAAATCAGTAGGCGTATAGAAAACCGATTGCGTAGAAAAGAAAGCATGAATACCTACCGAGAGCGCACTGTAAGCGAAAGAAGGCCGAGCGAGTATTACTGACCGCCCGCATGGAGAAATCCGCCGCAATTAGGCCGAGGTTCGACCGGAGAGCGAGGGCGAGGCATGCCAAGAAGGCGTGTAGAGATCATCTGCTATAATTTCCATTTAAAAGGGCATAAAAGAAAGGATTGCGTAAATAAAGCGTTTCACAGAGTAAACTGTTATTATTGTTCAAAAGAAGGGCATTCGATCCGTTATTGCAAGGAAAGGTTACAAACGGAGCAAAAAGGGGGAAACAAATTAACAAAGGCGACTCAGACACACGAGCGTGCGATCAGCCCCCCTCCCCAAGGAGAGGAAGAGAAGGAAACAGATGTAGGAGAAACGTTACAGATGGCACACATTTCGGAGGATCCCGGAGAATTAATGATTGAAGGCACATTGGGAGAGGTGAAAGTAAAATTCCTGGTTGATAGTGGAGCAAAAGTTACTCTATTAGGTGAGGATATAGTACAGAAAATTGTTGAATTGGGGTATAAAGTTACCGAGGTTAGAGAACCCGCTATAAAATTGGTTGGAGTAACGGGGCATAACTTCCCCACTACTGGAATATATTCAATTAAATTCAAATTTGGTAACAAAAAGTATGTGTTAAAATGTTACATTTGGAAAAGAAGAGAAGAAATACCGTATCAAGCTATATTAGGTAGAGATGCACTCTCCAAATATGGATTTGTCATCAATTTTCACGATAGATTGTTACAGGCGAGAGATACGGTTTTTACATAGAATATATGGCCCCTTAGCTCTGTGTTATATTGATTGAGTTATTATTCAACCAAATTGGATTTATAATTTAAATTTTTGAGATTGTTCTGTTTACCTACACGTGTAATTATCCGGGCAACGCCGAGTCCTTTACTAGTTGTTTGTAATGTTGCTTTTATATTACGTTTTTCTGTATTTTTTAAACAATAGTTTCTTTGATGTCAGATAAGGACATTTTGTTTAACAGTTTTTATTATTCCTTCATATAAATATACAATGCATGTTTAATAAATGATTAATTTAACATCGTTGAAACCGTTTATACATACAAATATAAAATTTGCTCTTTATATGGCTAACATTATCGCTTATTAAAGAATAATTTATGCAATCCATTTCTAGAATCCATTTATACCCCCCCCTTACATACAGCCCTTCTTTAAAATGTTAAACTCAACATTTAATAAAATCTTGTAAACATACAATGTCGACGAGTTTGAAATAAAGTGCCCATGTAAAGCCGGATTAAGCGGACAATTCAATACTGTGTTGCTATTTTGCAATATCTGAATAGGTAAGGTTTTATTTTTATTATAAAATTTATCTTTTTAAACATTATATTAGTTTTCATTTTCACAGATGTCTTTGCGAAAACGCATAATAATTGTGATTCATAACTATAAATATTTCATTTTCGTTAATCGGCCTCGGTGGCTCAGTGGTGGCATGATCGCCTCTGGTGCCCGAGGACGACGAGGATTCAAGGAGAAAATCCTGAGATCACGCACTTTCTTCGGAAGGGAAGTAAAGCCGTTGGTCCTGTGTAGTCGTTCGCCGGCTGCACGTTAAAGAACGCTTGCGAGGCAAAATTTGCGGCCCCTATAACGCCATCCTGAAATGACCATAACAGCTGAAAAGAACGTTAATACCAATCATTTTCGTTACTTTACATTCATATGCTCTCCTGTGTTCAGCGTAACTGTTACGTTATCACTAATTCCTGCTAGAACCGCCAGATGGCGACTAGATCGATCGAATTCGCCTGTATTTGATAACTTTTGAAAATTGGCGAGATTGAGTTATAACTTAGAGGTTGAATGCAAGGCATGTTTGAATATTTTTGAGCATGCGCACTCGTATTGTTTTTGTTGTTGTTCATTTTTCCTTGAAATTGTCGAAATACAGCGTTTCTGAGCATATATCCATCGTCAAGGCCTACTATTCGAGCAATAACAGCCCGATTGTGGCGTCTGCGCAACATCATAGCCATAGATGGCAAGCAGATCATTAATGTCATAAACTAAATCCGAATATCTGTAGTTACTTTTAACATTTGAATAAAATTTTTGACATCAGTAGTTTTTGAAAATTTGATGTTTTATTTCATGTAGCTCAAATATTTTCATCTTTAATATAGATATATAGAATAATAATTTCTGTGTTTTTGGCAGATCTTATCTCGAATTTTAGATTTTTTCCATCATTGCGGTAGTATTACACAGCTCTGTGGTAAATTTTAACTTTATAACTTATTTTCAATTTGCATTTTAAAACCGGACAAACGTACAAACATTGTGCTTTATATGTGTAGATAAAATTAATTAAAATCTTGTAAACATTCCAAGGAGGAGCTTTAGCAGTGAAGGAGAATTACATTTATGCAATCATTAAAATGAAGTTAACCCCCCCCCCCCCAGTAGGGTAAGGCAAGTAGGAGATCGTGCAGTCATCTATTTTTACTCCTTTATCTGCACATTTTTCCTCTCCCCAAGTTTTTTTAATCAAAAATTGACTTTCTCGAACATAATATGTAGGAAATGTAAAAAAAAACTCGTATCTTCTTTCCTTTCTCATCTTTTCCGAACGTATGAAATATCACATGCCATATGTTGTCATAGTTCTAAGAACCAAGTGACTGCCACCCCCGCAAATCCGACCCCACTGGAACAATTGGGCCTAAACTTCATAGTAATGTAGATCTTCTCTAGAGGAATCTGGATACTGAATTTCACGCCTATGCGTATGTAAATAGCACATAGATATGTTGCCCTCTCTGAATCCCACCCTCGTAATTCCGACCCCAGTGTACCAACCAAAACCGAACTAAATATGCAGATGGACATGCCCATAGTAAGCTACATTCAGAATTACAATCTTCTACCTCAAAAATGTAAAAATTATGGAAAGGACAAACTGACATTATAAAACCAATAGGTAACTCCATGCATCCGCTACTTAATAATATAGATTATGAGCACTTGAGCGATCGTGCTTCAACAAAGGGATTTCACGTGCGCGTGCCGATGTCGGTAATGCTTAAAAGATGAACAAATGCTTCTTGACACATCGATTGTTATATGAGAGGTTATTATCTTTGTATTCTTTACACTTACTGTTTTTAGCACGTGAATTCGACTTAAAGGATTCCACGAAAAATTCTGGAAAGTTGATACGGTCGAGCTAAGACATTGAAAACAGAATTTGGAAAAATTAATCCGTTTTCAAGTTATCGTGCAAACGGCGGACGGACGGACGGACGGACGGATAAACGTACAAACCAATGGCGCATTTTTATATGTGGCTTTTATGCTAAAGGTCCTAATAATGTGATTTACAAAAACATGATTCACAAATAAATACGTTATTACTTCATAAAATACATGTATATCGCTCACTTCTAGGTGTATTTTAGTAAGTAGATTATATTTAACTTTAATATAATTAATTTTCCAATGTTAATATTTCCAGAATAACCTGTATCGCAATATGAAGACTGTGCCTTTTACATTATTTCTGGTTTTTATTCTGCTACTGCTGTTTTCCAAAGGAACCACAAAAGCGACACCAAAAACTGAAGAAACTTTGACCACAAATCCTTACAAATCCATTAATATTACAGACGGCACTAACTCAGCAAATGTTACACTCCAGCTGAGGACAATTATGGTTAGTAACTGTCCTTCGGGAACAGCTTACGATTCCATAAGCAAAAAATGCCGTAGAACGCTTAAAGAAAACGAGTTTGATTACTGATTCATTTTCACAGAATTAATCCTCATAATAGGAGACTTTTAGAATGTTTAGTCATTCTTTAATTCGCATACATGTTATAAATGTAAAATTTGTATATTAAACATTCGAAGAGTGAGTTCAATAAAAAAATTATTTAATATCCAAATTGAGTATGTTTACATTTTGTTTATTCCAAAATTCAAGAACTGGTTTATTTCAAATTTCAAGAAGAGCAGGAGCGCAAGCATACATCAATAAAATCTTGTAAACATTCCAAGGAGAAGCTTTAGCCGTGAAGCAAAAATACATTTATACGTTTATTAAAAAAAAAAAATCCCCCCCCCCCCCTTCGCCTTCTGAGTAGGATAAGGTAAGTCATCTATTTTTACCCCTTCATCTGCACTTTTTACCTCTTCCAAGTTATTTTTTTAATCATTGAATTGATTTTCTCCAACATAATATGTAAAAAATGTAAAAAACCTTGTATCTTCTTTCCTTTCTCATCATTTCCGAACGTATGATATATCACATGCCATATGTTGTCATAGTTCAAAGGACCAAGTAACTGCCACCCCCGTAAATCCGATTCCACTGGAATAATTGGGCCTAAACTTCATAGTAATGTAGATCTTGCCTAGAGGAATCTGGATACTGGATTTTACGCCAATACGTACCTAAATAGCACGTAGTTATGTTCCCCTCTCTGAACCCCACCCTCGTAATTCCGACCCTGGTGTACCAATCAAAACCAAACTAAATAGTGCAGATGGACATGCCCATAGTAAGCTACATTCCGAATTTCAACTTTCTACCGCAAAAAAATGTAGACATTATGAAGGGGACGGACTGACATTATAAAAACAGTAAGTAGCTCCATTTTTATTCTACTTACGAGGGTCAGTCAAATGAAAACCGGAAATAATTTTTAAGCTCCTTTATCACAGACAGAGTTGGTACACCATTTTTCAATGTAGTACCCATCTTTTCGATGCTTTCCCCATCGAGTCGGGAAGGCATGAATACCTCAGGAAAAAAATCATATAATGGAGATCTTCCTTATAGGAATCTGCATACCAAAATTCACTCCTTTATATGCATAAATACACCTAGACCTTTTGGTCCCCTCTAATTTTCACTCCCAAAACTCCGACCTTAGTGGAATGATCAAAACCAAACTAAATAGTGAAGGTGCACATGCCCATAGTAAGCTACATTCCGAATTTCAACTTTCTACCTCAAAAAATGTAGAAATGAGGACGGGTTATTCAAATCGTGTGTAAAATAAAACCAATAAGTAGTTCCATTTTTCCGCTACTTAATAAGCATATAGATAACTAGCTGATTACCCGCGGCTTCGCCCGCTATGTTTGATGGAAAAAAAACGTGCTATTAAATATTAGCAATAATACGATTGGATACAAAATTTCACAAAAATCAGCAAAATTGTTTTAAAAAAAAATAAAGATTATATAATAACAGAATATATTAAATCTAAAATTTTTCAAATATTGTAATTGGCAGTTATTTACAAAAAATTAATAGATGTTAGCTATGCATAAAAGACCATTTTTTTGACATAGAATGTGTTACTCGAATGTGTTACTCGAATGCCTTTGGGTACACTATTTTTTGTCATACCATTAGGATCATAAAGAGGTTGCCCTTGTGATTTGTAAATCGTCATTGCGAAAACAAATCGCACAGGAAATTGTAACCTAGATAATTGTTGTCTGGGTGATAGTGAGCATAAAATTAATGACAGTCTAGTACCATTGTATAACTTGGGAGTATTCAAATTTCTCAATATTAGTACTGGCCTTACTTTCACAATGAACTTAATGTGTTGGGTTCAAATGAATTTAAAAATTCTGTGGGTTAATTTTCAGCTTGCTTCTGGTCCATAATAGTGTCAATAGATTTATATAATGGAAGATCTTAGACACTCTTGCAAAATGATGTTGTTTTTTATTTATATTCTCATTCTTTGGTGCAAGAATCGTACGTTCTCAAAGCCACTGTCGGTCCTCTATTTTTGTGGTTATGTTCAAGAACACATTATATATAATTATTTCTCGCACTGACGACAACAGTTTACAAAAATCAGGTGAGAGAGAAATTAAACCTGGCGCAATTGTGGATAATTTTTCATCTCCAAAACTGAGTAGTTGTTTATAAATTTTATGATTGTGGTTATTAAGAATATGCACCCTCATATTAGCAATTAATTTTTTGTGTAGACAAATTTCCGAATGCCTCACCGAGGCAAGCACTGAGTTAATCTGGAGAGATTCGTTGTGTAATAATTGGAAGGGTTTGGTGAAAATCTCCTGCAAAAAAAACGACACCCCTCCCATTTTTTTTCCAAGATCTCTTAGGTTTCTCATTTTTCCACCTATAAGAATTTGTTATGTTGAACTATTGTTAAAAAGTTTGGACTGTAACCAAAATCATGCAATAGAAGGTGCTTAACCAGCACCTCCTAGAAAGAGGTGTTGGCTTAAGCAATACAGCCTACAGAAAAAGCCTACTTACGGAAAAATCATACATTGTTACACCACCTACGGTAGGGACAATTTCGGACGTAATATTCGTAGAAATATGAGTAACAATACCCTACCGTGGGTGATGCAACACCTCCTAAAGAGAAGGCCTGCGGAGAAAAGGTGTCTACATTGTTACATCATCATCAAACGACCAAATTTAGAGCTCAATATTGGTAGAAATACGATTAACAATAGCTGCTACATGATGTATACACTTTTGTCTGCAGGCCCTCTCTCTCCTTCTGTCTAGGAGGTGTTGAGATGATGTAAAAATGTACGATGTTTTCGCGCTCAGGCTTTGAGTAGAGGTGGTGTTGGCATAACCATCACCTTCTAAACATAGAGATAGATATATACCAGAGGAGGAAACTCAATGCTAAATCAAGGGACTTGAGATCAAGTGCTCGCCAGCGATAACACAGGCACATGTCTAAAGAATTGCCTAGAAAAGTCCACACTTATCATCGTGCACCTATATCTCGTAGCCATTCAGTAAAGTATAAGAAAAAAATTTTAAACAATAAAAAGAGCTGAAAATAGTTTATTAGCTCTCATGGATTTATAGGGACTTTCTTTGGCAGTAGAATTTCCACAGAAAGTTATTAAAATAAATATCTTAAATATACAGGGTGATTACAAAAGAATTCACACTTTAAAAAATTTATTACATCAGAGCTATTCAGAATATAGACACACCACATACGGATTCTTAAAGAAAAACACAGTTGTGACACAGTTAAAGATGTTCAATATGCCCTCCTGTGGTGACACGGCATACATCAATGCGGTAGTCGAATTTGTCCCAAACCCGCATTAACATGTCTCCATCAATCCCACGTATCGCTACCGTAATGCGTTCTTTCAGCTTCTAGGTCACGGGGAAGGGGTAGGTTGAAGACCTTGTCATTTACACACCCCCATAAAAAGAAATCACAAGGTCCTTACCCCCATAAAAAAGGGGCCGTAGATTTTCGTTTTGGACACTGCACAGAAGACATTAACCTTTGGGAAATCACGCATGTGTGCCACAAATTCTCTTGGGTTTTCAGTCCCCCATATTCGGACGTTCTGCTTGTTCACCTTACCACTCACATGTAAGGTGGCCTGGTCACTAAAAATGAGGCGGTTCTTGAAATTATCCTCTGCATCAAACAACTCCGTGATCTTAGCACAAAAATCACGTGTAACAATAAACTTCAAGAGTTTTTCTTTAAGTATCCGTATGTGGTGTGTCTATATTCTGAATAGCTTTAATGTAATAAATTTTTTAAACTGTTAAGTTTTTTTGTAATCACCCTGTCTATTTATTGCAATGATTTAGCGACAATAAAGACTTCATTATTCTTTATTATTGATGACATCATCAGTTTGAACGTGCATTCACAGTATTCATCGAGAACTATGCCTGGTGCTTATCATTTTCTTAGACACGTTTGAATAGCGAAGCGCTCATAGATCGGTCGATCAAGTCTTTATTGTTGTTGACATCATTGGAAGAATAGCAGACGACGCTGTTGCTTAATATGACATTACCAACGTTCAGTGTCCTTAAACAGAGCAGGCGTTTCATATTAAATTTAAAATTTTTAAAATGAAAAAAAGTATGCCCTGCCACACCTATGTCTTTTTTTTTTTAATTTTATGAATTCTTAGCTTAATGCGAGGCACCAAAAAATTATTTTTACTATTTATTGCACTTTTTAAAGCAAAAAGGAATACTTATTTAAAGTAAAAAAAAATGGATGATGGGGTAAAAATATAATTTTTTTTTTATATTTTATTTTATTTTTAGTAATATTACGAGGACAAACGAATATTAAGTTAAAGTAGAAAATTAACTGTTGTAGACTATATTAAATTTTTGAAATTTTAAATTTATTCATCCAAAGGGCCTATATATGTATACAAGGAAAAATCTGGCTTCTGGGAAATCATTCTTTCTTTTATTAGGAGAATTTCAAAACTACCTTGGCATACTTTAATATCTTGTTTGCATATTGATTGGTTAATATTTTTAAATACTGTTCTATTCTCATTTTTACATATGTAATTATGATAGTTGGAAAGTACAATTTAGCATGAGAATGAGAACAATATAGTAATTTCCAAGAAACAATTGTTTGAATTTCTTGCAAAAGTTTTTTAATAAATCTGTACGTAATTGCTCAGTCTTCTTTTCAACAAAAGAAATCTGTTGAGAGATATAAAAGATAATCAATGCCTTCAAATGTCAACTGAGAAGTAAAACACTTTAAAATCTTATGCTATGGGGGTGTTTTAATAGTCAAAGTGTTCGTGAATTGTTTATTGTGAAGAGCCAGATCCATACTAAAGTTTGTACAGAACTGATGAAAGTCTCTTCTCTCCAATTATTGAGAAGATTTGTTCATCTGAAGAGGTTATTCTCCAAAAGGATTGTGTACCAGCATATACATCCAAAAATTGGGAAAGAGAAATAAGTGTCCTGAAATGGCCAGGAAATTCGCCTGACATGAATTCAATCGAAAAGCTATGGACAATAATGAAAAATAGAATTCAGGTTCCGCGCCCAAGAAACAAAAAAAGATCTCATTGAATGCATCAGAAACGTTTGAAATATATTACACAGGAATTGAGACTGTTATTACGGCAAAAGCTAACACTACAAAATGGTAAAATAAATTACGTATAAAAATAAAGATAAGATATTTCCAATTTTGCAATACGTGAAATTAATTTCATTTTTGCTGAAGCAATGTCTTTTGTAACAACAATGTCTTCAAATAAATGATTATTTTACTGATTTTATTTTATTTATTTGTACACTTAGTTATTTTACTTTATCGTGAAAAAACAAAAGTATAAATTCCAGTCAATACATAGCTACAATGATAAGAGAAAGCCTTCTACCCTGGGAAAAAAAAGTTTTCCAGTCAGTGTTGATGTTAAAATGCGGCACGGCAGAAAAAACAAACGCAAAAAACAAATTCAGCTGAAGAACTCCTGACCTCAGAGACGCAAAACTTCCTTTTGGTTTCTCTATTTGGGGGCCATGTTGTCGATCATTGAAAATGAAATACAGACAGGTAATCTAGATCTAATCAGCTGTTCATTTGCATCCTAAGACTTCATACCATCGTACTTTAAAACGGTAATTATATAACAGAAAATACTATGGTTTTGAAGGCATTTTCAAATCGAAGCGGACCGGAAGTACCGCCGCTAAACGCTCATAAACTTGAGCGAAATGATTCATCATGCGGCTATCCGTCCTCTAAAGGACCGTCTAACTTTATCAGGATATCTTTGGTTTATTCTGGTGTTTATCTGAGAATTTAACCTATCTGAGGGTGGTATAACACAGTTTTGACTTATCTGAGCTTTATTCCAGAACTTATTCCAGGTTGGTAGAACCGGCCCTAAACAAAATAAGAATCGTGGTCGAAGAAGAATCGACGTGCGATGTTGGCGCTATCCGATGGCAAAAAATGTCAGTGGGCAAACAAACAAACAAACAACAAACAGAAAATGAATTATATATATATAAATGGTTATTAGAAGTTAGTGGTTGGTCAACTCCTCCTCAAAAGGCTATTAGCGCCAAAGGAGACCACCAGGTGGCATTGAATGAGACGAGTAGTCCATTTTTACGTTATTGTTTACTATCTGCACAATCGCAAACGCAAGTGCCACTCTCAGCCCTGCGGGCCTCGCTGGTCGCTATTTTTCGTTACTCCAACGCCAGTCCCACTCTCGGCCCTACGTGGCTCGCTGGTCACTGCTTTCCGTTACTCAAACGCCTTCAGCGTTCTGTCTACGACGTCCCCCTCCGGGGGTAAATAACTGATATATATACCCCAACCTATTTGGTTACAGGGGGTAGTTGGTTTCCCCTCGGACGGTTACAGGAATCGCGACAATTCAGTTTGCGGATTCAGTAGTCGCGCGATTGTGCAAATAGTACACATTAACCTATTTTTACTATACGTTGTAGCTGATTTAGCTACTAATTTAGTAAATTAAAGCAATTTTATTTAATTTTTTAAAATTTTATTTAATTTTACATAAAATTAAATGTAGGGAATATAAAATACAAAAGACAATCTTGGAATTCAGAATAATTTCTAAAAGTATTTTTTAATGCCCCAAAACATCTTTTTTGTCATTACAAATTAGATAAATCATCTTATATTTAATTAATAATAAATATATTTTTTAAAATTGTAATTGTAGTATAATAATTTCTAACTTAATCAATAAAATAAGAGAATTAAAAAAAGTAAATAAAATAGATATTGAATAACAAAAACAATTAACACCAATAGAATCATCATCATTAAAATTTCTAGATATTTTAATATACATCATAAAAAATTTTAATTAAATCATAAAAAAATTCTGTACGGGTCCCAGACCCTAATTAATGCAGTCGTCTGCGCCATTAAAAAGTACACCAGTTTTAATCAGAGTCTGAGCCGTCCTTCCGTTTGTGGAATAAAATGGGTAGCCGAGGTTCGAGTTGGTTCGACCCGGTCGTGAAAGTTCACCGGGGTTTATAAAAAGTTAATAGAAAAGGTTTGGAGTAACCATGGAAACAAAGGTTTAAATATAAACACACATTTATTCTTTAATAAAATATAATACAAAGTTAATAAGATAATAAAATCTCAGAAATGAATTTAATCAGAATGACTTTTAATTTATTATACTCTTTATAATAAGTTCTTCATTGTAAAAAAAAAGCAACAATTGAAATCTACTTCAATTACAGATTAAATTCTTTAAACCTTTAATTTAACGTTATTATATTTCTCAACA
>JAHWFO010076545.1:122152-134201 GCA_023313115.1 Rhysida immarginata | reverse complement strand
TGTAATAAGAGCATTTTTTAAAGCCTGAAATGCAGCTTCTGTTTCTTCTGTCCATTTAAATGGGACTTCTTTTTTCGTCAGATTCGAAAGAGGTTTAGCTATATGACTAAACGAATCTATATGACGTCGATAATATCCCGCTAATCCTAAGAAGGATTGTACTTCTTTAACTGAGGTCGGTCTAGGAAATTCTTTTACTGCGTGTATTTTATCAGGATCTGGCGCAATACCGCTCTCAGAGACGATATGGCCCAAAAACTTGACTTCTGTTTTCACAAACTGACATTTCTTTGGCTTCATTTTAATATTTGCTTCCTTTATGCGCTCAAATAGAAACTCAAGGTCCTTTAAATGCTGTAAATAATCAGCTGAATAAAGCAAAATATCGTCTAAATAGACAAGTGCAAATTTTCCTTTTATCTGTCTAATGATATGCTCCGCAGTCCTTTCCCAAACACTCGGCGAATTAGCTAATCCCATTGGTAATCGTTTAAATTCGTATTTACCTCCGGGGACCACAAATCCAGTCTTATATCCGTCCTCTATTCCTAGCTGAAAATATCCTTGATTTACATCTAGCACGCTAAATATTTTAGCTTTTCCTAGCACTGAAAGTACCTCCGATATTAACGGTAAAGGGAAAATGTCAAGGCATGTCACCTTGTTTAATTTCCTGTAATCAACAACAAACCTAAAGGTTCCATCCTTTTTCTTGACTAAAAGGGCGGGTGCTGCCCATGGAGACGTTGATTCTTTAATTACATCATTTTTCAAAAAATTATCATTAATCTGATCCATTATCTCTCGCTGTGCGTACGGAATACGGTACGGTGCTTGTGCAATAGGTCTCGCATCTCCAGTATCTATACTGTGATGGAAAGCATGTGCATATCCCAAATCGAATTCACTCTGCGCAAAACAGATTTTGAATTTCCATAATAACTCCTCAAGTTGCTCTCTTTTTTTTTCTTCCATGTGATCTAACTTAAAGAGATTTAAATATTCTTCTCTATTTAATGGTTCTTTCGTTTTTTCATCCCTTATCTCAATTGTATGATTCATAACATAAGGGGGTTGTTCTGCTTCCTGTATACTTCCTACTCTCTTAACTTTATCTAAAGTTTATTCTTCTCCGGAGCAATTTATTATTCGAATAGGTACAGTATATTTATCTGTCACCTCTACATTGGCAGTCTTTAATCCAGGTATTCTTAAATCGTAGGCCTCAATTACACCCTGTCTCCCATTTAATCCTTTGCCTTTCACTACTCCTTCACTCACAATCTCAGATAATGGAGGAATAATAATTCTCTTTTTCAGGTGCACTGGCACCATTTCCATATAATCTTCCTCAATTTTCTTCCTACATGTTACAAAATTATTGCCTAAATCCTCTTCATCATCTACAAAATATATTTTATTATCTCCATCTCTAATGGCTTGTTCCTCAAAATCAATAGTGAGTTTTCTAGGCACAAACGTATCTTGACCCAAACTTCCTTCACATTTAAGTGGCCATTGCTTCTCCCAAGCATAACATTCAATCATGTAATCTCGATCAGCTAGCTTCATAGCTACTTCATATGCTCCCTTAGTAGGAAATCCACATCCCATGATTCCCATAAGTTCTAATTTAGGTTTTTCAATTGCTTTAATTATATGCCCTTTCTTTTTTAATGTATCAATCATTGTTTCTGATAACAATGTAACTTTACTTCCCGTATCAACGAGCATTTTTGTTTTAAAAGTTCCTATTATTGCCTCTACCATAATGCAACTAACGTTCTCCGATAAACGTTTTTTTGTTTTTTCTCCTGTGTTCTCTGTTACACCTCCCCGTCTCGACCTCATTGAGCCGAGGAGGGTCCTGCCTCGTTTTTTGTTACCGTTTGTGGACTCACATTTCCCTTTTCCACTCGCTGTCCTCTTGTTCTATTTATTTCCCTTGCCTTTTTTCGGCAATCTTTTTCTATATGCCCTTTAAAATGGCAATATCTACAAATAATGTCTCTTGACTTGTTTGCATAACACTGTGTCGAAATATGCCCCATTTTTTGGCAATTATAGCCCCTAACTTCTTTAAATGATCTATGCATTCCACGTCTTCCTCTCCAACCTGCTGTGTTATTTGATTCTCGTCTCTCTAACTCATTTTTTCTTCGCTCTCCTTCTCCTCGTCCCTTTTCAAACTCTTTATTTTGTTGACCCACAATCTTTTTGATAGTTTCCTCTATTTTTACTCCAAAATTACGCTCTACTCTATCCATTAATTTTTCCTCTATTTCAGTTAACATATTTATTGTTACTGTTTTCCCTTTTACTCTTTTCTCTGCCTCTTCAATACTCTCAGCCGCCTTAACTGCTTCATCCCAGTTTCTAAGGTTCATATACACCATTCCCTTTTGAATATGGGGAAATATTCCTGCAATAAATCTTTCTTTTGATCGATTTGCCATTAATTCTCTCCCGTATTCTCTTTTAGCTTCCTGGACCGGTCCTTCGCCTTCAACTGGCATCAATAGACGTCTGCCTAAAGCTTGAAGTCTAGTTGCAAACTGTAACACACTCTCATTCCTCTCCTGATGACATTCTGAGAACAATCGTTCATTTTTGTCCGGAGTGGGACGTGAAAACCTCGCATTCATTATTCTTTTGAAATCTTGATATGTGTCTACACCGACCATATCCTCACTCTCTCGTGCATAACATAATGCTTCACCTGCTAAACGAACTCTTACCATAGCTAAGGTAACGCCTGGTTCCCAATGACCTGCTGCTGCTATCTCTTCCGCTCTACGAAGAAATTCTGAAACGCTTTGACTCCCATCGAAAATTGGGATCTCTACATAAAGACCCAGTAATTGTACGTTCGCCTGTACATGCACATCTCCCATAGCACCTTCTACTACCTTCCCTTCTGCATCTCTGCCATCATGATAATAATAAAGGAAATTCCCCAATAGCTTATAACAAAAATCTTAATACTACTAATCTTACCCACTATGTAAGCAAAATCCAAAAGACCTTAAAATACTATAAATTGTTGCGATTAAATATTTTATCCCAAAGCAAGATTGTAATGATCATTTCTATTTTTCAACACTCTCTATTTCCCACCGTTTCTCCAAACACTTTTCAAAGTATCAATGTTTAGACCAAATCCAGTCGCAACTGTATCAAATGTACGGTTTCACGGTGGTATGGGTCCCAGACCCTAATTAATGCAGTCGTCTGCGCCATTAAAAAGTACACCAGTTTTAATCAGAGTGTGAGCCGTCCTTCCGTTTGTGGAATAAAACGGGTAGCCGAGGTTTAATTTAACGTTATTATATTTCTCAACAGTTCTTTAAATCTTTTATTAATTCACAAAATAATTATTTTAGGCACTGCGGTCATAATTTCGAACGTTTAAACTGTTAAATTATTCAAAAGTTAAGTAAAGCAAACTTTATCTTTTTAAATGAAAGTTAAATTAGAACAAGATTTCTCACAATTTACTATATTTACAAATCATTATGTTCTGTGACCTTTGCGATATAAAGAGAATGAGAGAGGATGTGCATCTTTACCCTTTCTTCTCGGTGACTCCGTTGTGGCTCGTCGCTCGCTGCGGTGAGTGGCGGGGGTGGCTTGATTTCTTCTCTCGTCGGGCTCCGCGAAAGTGTTTCTAACTAACATTGGCTTAAGTTATAACAATAATCATAATAATAGTTATTTTTTATTTTGTTCTTTGTAGGGAATAATAAACTGTTTCTATCTAAAGGTAGATTTTTTTAGTGAAAGTGTTGCACTCTAAAAGAACACACGACTTTTTCATGGTTTGTCTCTTCTTCTCCCATTCTATTCGACAAAACCTCTACACATCTCACAATCAACTGCTTCTCAGTAGATCTCTACATCCACTGTTTCTTCTGAACATCTCGATAAGACTGATTTTCTTCAATCTCTCGACAAGAGTGATTTTTTTAGTCTCTCTAAAAATTGTAAAGAGACGCCGCTCACTGACGATGGAATAATCATCATTGATTGGTTAAACAATTTAATAGGTGCTTAAGAACTGAAAGATATGGCACAGAGCTCGCGAGGAGGAGTGGGGGGGGTTTCAAGGTGAGAAAACGATCTCTCTCGACTCCACTCGACAGAGCTAACTGTAAGTTAATACCGCTTGGCAAACAATTCTGAAAACAAGATATCTCAACTTCATGAGCGTATTGTTTAACAATTCCAACGGTTTCAATTATAAACCGTTTTTATAACAAAAGTTATAAAATCTTCCCCAAACTGTTAATAATCTCCATCAAGAATTATGATTGTTCTTAAAAATCTTGGAACAACATAATCAGAGAGGGCGGGTCGCCACAATTCAGTATCGTATAAAGAGTAATGCACACAATCAAACCTTATATCATGACCACATTTTTACAACAGACATACCAAATATATATGACAGTTGACAATAAAGTTCGGTAAATGATGGCATATTGAGAGTGGATTGCTCGCTTACATGAAACAGCAGTTACTATCCTTCAAAGTAATCCCCGTCGATGGTAATGCACTTCTTGGAACACCTGACCAATTCCTGGAATCTCCTGGCGTAGTCGTTTTTAGGCATAGCCTTCAGTTGGGTCGTAACATTACGTTGGATGTCTGTCCACTGCGGGGGGAGGGGGGGGGCGTCTTCTACGGTGTTCCGGCCTCCTCGGAACCTTTTAAACCACTCATAAACACACTTCAAAGTAATAGCACTTTCTTTGTAAACTGTTGTCATCATTTCATGAGTCTCTTTCGGTCGCTGATCCATTTTGGGTTTCGACCGCACGTAGTACGCCTTCTCTCTTCAATTTCCTGTTTAAACACAATAAACACACTCGCAGCGCTGATTCTCTCAAATTTGTTCAAACATGTCTCGACCTGTCTGGAGCAGGATACGACGATGGTGCACTCTTACGACCGTTAGCAATTTAACTTCATTCACCAAACTTTATTATCACAGGTTGTATATTCCAATTATTCCAATTATGCCAACATTAAATATTATAAATATTAAAATCATAAAAACTATCAATTTATGTTTCATTTAAAAAATTTATACCCAAATAGGTGAATCTATGGGTAGTTCATTATCACCTATTATCACAAATATTTATAAATACCTCACACCCATAAGGAATACTAATAAATAAATACCTCAAAACATAAGCAAAATATCTAAATTTAATTAAAATATTGAGATGACATTTTAATTATCACCATTAACTATACAAACACCCATTAACTTTTATAATCATTTACATGGAGTCGCATCAGGAGTCACATCAGGAATGGTCGCCGATTTTCTCTCTTCAGCTGAATTGACTTTTCATCTGGATATTTTTCGATTATTTATCATGATTCAAGAGTAATGTGAATTAACTAAAAGCGATAATGGTCGATGATGTCTGCTCATCATCAGATAAGTCTTACTAAGATTAAAATGGTGTTATTTTGTTGATTTTTTGCGGAATGAAATTAGGCCTATTTGCTCGTATTTGGTCTACAACTTTTATGAGGTGTGTGCGAATGTTGAATTAATATATAGTTTACAATCTTATGATATTTTGATGATATGGCATCCTCTAATTGTTTGAAATGCAAAAATTATGTAACAATTGAAGAAAGAATAACTTGCATTGGTGCATGTCGACGGGTCCATCACCGAATTTGTCTGGAGGGGGGAGAAGGTCAACCCGCCTTTCCGGACAATTATTGTTTTTATGGTGATTGTCATATTGAATTGTCTGAGGATAATTTGGTTCATCCTGGGAGGAGGAAAGAGAACGAAGGAGAATCTGAAAGTATATCTCTAAAGATGGAATATATTTTATCTAATTTGAATCAGTCCCTTGATGACAAGCTCTCGCCTATTCTTCAGTTTCTTCCTACTTTGCAAACATTGTCAAAAGACTTGAAAACAACTTCAGACAATTTGGCAAGTCTCACTGAGAAATTTCAAAAGTGTGAGGAGTCGTTTAATTTGATTGCTGCAAGAGTGGATGAGTTGGGGAAACAAAAATATAAATTTAAGGATCAATCAAGTAACTTTCAAAAAACAATTCAAACCCTAAATAAACGTTGCATCGAACTTGAGCAGTTTTCATACAATAATAATTTTATTTTAAGAGGAATTCCTGAATCTCCACAGGAAAACCTATATGTGACTGTAAATGAGCTGTTAAAGAAAGTTAGTCCGTCATTTGACAAAACTGAATTATCTGCTGTTCATAGATTAGGTAAGGTCAGGAAATCATCTGCCTCGCGACCAATTATTATAAAGTTATTAAGAAGGAATTTAATGGATGAACTATTCAAAAATAAAAAAGATAACATTAATATAATGTCTGCAGCCGCCTCTACGATCTTTCAGCGAGAAATTAGAATTTTTTTTCACGAACATCTATGTCCTTCAAAGTTGGATCTATTCCATCAGGAAAAGCAATTTAAACAGGAAAATAATATTAAATATGTGTGGATTAAAAACGGTCGAATCTATTTAAGACGAGATCAAAATGAACAGGCAATTGAAATTTCTACTGTTGAAGATCTGACTAAATTGGATACTTAATCGCAAACCCTATTGCTAATATATTGCCTGTTCAGGGAGCTCGCCCAATGCTTACAAACTTAAATAATCAAACAGCGATAAGTATAGCATATGTTAATATTCGTGGAGTAAAATCAAATTTGGATTTGTTTTTGACTCAACATAAGACAGTCCCGGATGTAATTTTTGTGGTGGAAACATGGTTATCTGATATTTCACCCACTCCAGTCCTTCCAGGTTACAATAATCATTTATTAAATCGTCCATCGCGGAGGGGTGGAGGAATTTTATGTTTTGTAAAGAATAATTTTCAATCGGAAATAATTTCGAACTTCACATATTGTTTGGACGATTTAGAAGTGCTGACAATTAATTTTAATGCATGCATTAAAATGTGTTGCATTTATCGTCCCCCCTCCGGAAATTTGACAAGATTCCAGCAGGTATTAAAAAATCTTGTACAGTTTTTGATAAATTCTCCATGCAAATGTTCATTAATATGTGGTGACTTTAATATTGACTTATTTACTCCTACTTCCTCAGCGGATTTGCAAATCTCTACGTTGTTTCATTCCTCTGGATTTGAAACAAGTGACGTAGGTATAACTAGAATTGATCCAGTCGATGGTTCCCACTCGACACTGGACTATTTCTGGATTAAAGATATGTAGCATACTATCCTTCGTGGAAAGGTGGTAGTTTCTGATCACTTCCCCCTTTTTGTAAGTTTGATTACTGATAAAGTTCAAGAGAATCATGATTGTTTCTCTTAATTTTTGGTTACTCCAAATAGACTCGCAGTATTATTGATTTTTTTTGAACAGACAAGTTGGGATGATTTATTTAACATCTCTGATTCTTTGAATGACCGCTCTCATTCATTCTTGAAGCATATACAAAATGGTATAACTCGTTATATCCCTCTAATTAGTAAAACATCTTTTGGATTTAAGTGTAACCAAAACATTTGGATGACATCTCAATTAAAAAAGAAAATTAAAAAGAAAACTAAATTATTTAAACAATTTTACTAACGAAAAAACAATCTGATTATAATAAATATAAAAATTTCCGAAACTTTTTGAAGACTCAAATTTTAGTTGCAAAAACTCAATATTTAAATGATATTTTCTGGTCCTTAAAAGATAATAAGAAAGAATTTTGGAAATTTATAAAAAATTCGTTAAATTTAACTAAGTCTAACAAAATTTCTCCTTTTCCCACGAATGAAATTTGTTCTAAAGATACTCTTTTTTGTATCTAAAAGAATTACTTCCGAAAATCACTAGGTCAACTAATCAGAATTCGATAAAATTTAGAAATACTCCAAGTAGTTTTTTTTGTAATACCTAGTACACCAGGAGAGGTAGCTTATTTGTTAAGGAAAATGAGCTCAAATTCTAATTTTGCAGATTCGCTTAATATTTCACCTATAGTCTGGCTAACATGTAATTCAGTACTAAGCGTTCCAATTTCCTATTTATTTAACGTTTCAATCGAGACTGGAGATTATCCTGAAATCTTAAAAATCGCAAGCATTAACCCGTTATATAAAGGAAAAGGCAAGCATAAGGACTTTACTAATTATAGACCAATTGCAAGTCTTTCATCTCTATCTAAGGTGTTTGATAGTCTTTTTTCTTCTCGTCTTTCAAGTTATCTTGAAAAATTTGATTTAATAAGCTCAAGTCAGCATGGTTTTCGGAAGAGACATAATGTAGACACCGCAATTGAATGCTTAATAGCTGAAATTGTTGATTCTCAACTAGCTAATAATTTTTCTTTATCAATCTTTTTAGACTTTAAAAACGCCTTTGACTCGGTTAACGTAAGCGTTATTATAACGAAGCTTTCTAGGCAATTTGGTGTCAAAGGGGTGGCTCTCAATTGGATTGAATCATTTTTATTCAATCGGACTTACACGTTGATATCTAATAATGTAAAATCACCTAATCTAGTTTCAAACCAGGGACTTCCGCAAGGCTCTTCATTATCCCCTATTTTGTTTAACGTTTTTATAAATGATCTTAGCTAGCGAGTTTCTTTTAAAACCTTATTATATGCATATGATGTCACTGTTTTCTTATCGGCTGAGTCATTAATTGATATTGGAAACATGGCTAATTCTACACTGCAGCAAGTTTTGGTTTGGTCTCAGGATAATGGGATTGAAGTGAGCGCGGATAAATCCAAGGGGTTGCAATTTATACAGAGAAATAAACAAGGGATCCTGGATTCACGAGTGGTGGAATATCAAGGACTTATTTTGGAGAAGGTGCAATATTTTTGGAGAAGGGCGAGTGAGATAGTTTTTTGATTTTGAACGGAGGATTGGAGAATGGATTTCGGAAACTCAAGGACTTGCAACTATGGGACCCGATGACGAGATGAATTTTACCCGCATTGCGATGTCAGGAGATGCAGGAAAAATAATCGAAGCTACTGTGCTGACAGACCGCTATTAATGAAAGATGGAAGTCGAAGTAGAATTGCTTTGCCAGAGGCAATCTTTGTTTTTACTCTTTTCAGAAAATCCGTAAAGGCAAGAAGGAATGCCATCTGGTCCGATCCGAAAAGTCAATAAGTTGGTGAGGATGTATACAGATGGAACTAAGTGATGTTTAATTTACGGCCGAACGCCGAAGTTCAAGTTAAGCTTGGGTTACGCGTTTCCGGTTTTCTTTTTAGATTTTCTGCACAGAACATTTGGTCAATCAGCTCCCAACTCCATTATACTGTGAAACAACTTAACAATAATTTGGGGAGGTGAGGCTTTGATTTAAAGCGCTTCTGCCATTGTGCCAGAAAATCTAGACATTACATTTGCTAGATTGGAACAAACCTATAATTTTATTATATATACGGCGCTCGGTTATACGAGGAGCTTAATAATAGTATATGCATGGCACTTGTACTTTACAGATAGTTTTCTGAAAACGTACCTCGTCCGAATGTAGGTTGAAAATTTTATCGACGTGTATTCTAAATAGTGACTTGATTGACGGCGGCTCCTTCCTTCTATTAGTGCTAATAAACTATTAAAGATACCAATCGTTTGGGTATAAAAATCGTGTCACGCCATGTTATAATTGTATCATTTTCTTTTGTTCACCATTCATAATAAAAAAATTCATATTCACTGAAATTACTCTGAAGGAAAAAGGGATTCTCTCTCATACCTTCAATCTTCCCTGTCACCACAATCTTCTCGGATGTCAGATAAACAGAGAGCGTTCTCGCAACGCCAGGTGCGCGAGCGATCGTCTGTTTATTTTAGACATATTCAGGAGTACCTCCCCGAGCCGAGATAAGCTCGTCGATTTTTGAGCGCCATAGAAAAATGAGTAGGCAGAGGGAGCCAGAGTGGACGGGGATAAAAGGAGAGGGTCACGCTTCGTCGAGGGGGAAGGCGAGAGAAGCCAAGGAAGAATTGTTCTAGAAGGAGCATCTTCCCTCCAAGAAGTAATGGCCTTGTTCCAAAAGGCACAGCGAAGCATTATCAGAAGAGAGGCGGGAAATTTAGGAAGTCTTTTCTAAGTTTAATAAAATTTTGCTTTATGTTCTCCCAATTATTTGTACGATGAACTTTAATTTTACGAATACAAAAGAAGCCTCAATCCCTTCCGTTTTGATTAAAAGTAGCTGTTAAGCTATCGCAAAATTATCCTTGTAGACGAAGTAGCTTTTCTACCCGACAAGAATAGTTGGAACTGCCATTGCTCGAGGTTGTTACAGATAATTTTTACGAACGGAGTGATTGGTTCGGCTGGAGCATTGGGAATTTGGAGGTAGATTGGAAAGTGGTATCGAGTTGAATTATTTACGGATCATTGGTTTTGTTACTAATGGAATTAACGCTTTCGTCTCCGGCGACTTTGGAAGATGCTCATTGTGAAGCTAAGTGATTTAATTTGGAACTTGATTGACTTAGTAAATCTTTGTGCGTAAACTATTTTGATAATTGCATATTGTAACAGTTTTGTCTCGTAGAATAATATTTTATCTACAGGGTTGTGCATAACCTTTTGCTAAGGGCCTGGAAAATAAACAAAACTAAGTGGAATGTTCTGCGGTTGATAATCAAAAAGTACGTTTATTTCTGCTTTTATCACATCAATATTTAGTGTGGCCACCACCTGCTTCTCGAACAGCACACATCCGTTTCGGGTAGGAGCGGAGGAGTGTCTTAAACAGAGCAGTGTCGTACTCCATGTCCTTCAGCACACATGTCAGGTGTCCCATTAGAAGGTCTCGAGAATACCGATTTTCACCACGTTCTTGAATCATTAAAGATTCCACTGCGTCTTTTAACACGGCTCCAAAATGTTCGCAACCCATTTGCGATTAATAAAAGACTCACCTGCTTCCATTGGCTCTCGATATGCATTTGCACGAGCTCTATCCATGAAACGCTGCTCTTCACTGTCATTTATTAAACCAGCCATAATTGTTTGATACCAATAGACGCACAATGAACTACTCTCTGCCGAAGCGTCATAAGAGTGTGCTACAACGCTGCGGTTTAAGTCGCAGCCCCCTAGCAAAAGGTTATGCACAACCCTGTACATATGGATTAATTTATTAAATGTAGCATATTGCAGCTTGTTATTTTATATTAACCCTTTTAGGACGGGAAAATTTTGATCAAAAACGGGAAAATTGCGCTAATTTATTCAAAAATTTTTTCTAGCCAAAGTATATCTATTTATGGCGAAATTTTTTTGCATAGCTTTTATTGTTGTTTAGGCCACTATATGAAACAGTGTATTTTATATTATGTGCATAATTTATTTTTAAAAATAACTCTGAAAAATACAAATATGAGTAAAGAAAAATTAATCTTGTTTTAATGAATTTTTAGAAAAAAAACGAAAATTATTTCCAATTAGTAAGTTAGGCTGAAAATGTGCAGTATTTCATTGTCTGTATGAGAATTAAAAAATAATTAAGAAATTTTATTTATTATCAATGTTATGAATTTTTTTTCATAACTATGTGGAGGTTTCACGGGTTTGAAGTTGGCGCCATGATGTAATTTAATGCTAGTTGACGTAATCGCGTAGATCCAACTACAACCAATCAAAATCCAGGCCCCACCTCGATCCACCAGAGAGCTCTTGAGAATGTGATTTTATGTGCATTTTATACAAAAAAATAGCGCTTGTAAATTGCATATATGCTAAAATAAAATTAAATATTCATTTATTATTATAAAATTTGTATTATTTTTTTATAAAATTCAATGGCATGTGTTTATAAACATGAAAATTCATATATAAACAAATGAATACTGTTTACATAATAATGAAACGTTAACCAAAAATTTTTAACTATAATATAAACATTCCGAATGCATATATACTAGTCCACATCCAAATTATAAATCTTTATAACAATTGTTTATAAAGTAAACAATAAACGGATAAAAACAAAATTACATTCCAACCTTTCTAAGCATTAGTGCTGCGC
>JAHWFO010076545.1:76954-117152 GCA_023313115.1 Rhysida immarginata | reverse complement strand
GCGCAGCACTAATGCTTAGAAAGGTTGGAATGTAATTTTGTTTTTATTCGTTTATTGTTTACTTTATAAACAATTGTTATAAAGATTTATATATTGGATGCGGACTAGTAAATACTATTGCTAGTATATATGCATTCGGAATGTCTATATTATAGTTAAAAATTTTTGGTTAACGTTTCATTATTATGTAAATAGTATTCATTTGTTTATATATGAATTTTCATATTTAAAAAAACATGTCATTGAATTTTATAAAAAAAATAATACAAATTTTATAATAATAAATGAATATTTAATTTCATTTTAGCATATATGCAATTTACAAGCGCTATTTTTTTGTATAAAATGCACATAAAATTACATTCTCAAGAGCTCTCTGGTGGATCGTGGCGGGGCCTGGATTTTGATTGGTTGTAGTTAGATCTGCGCGATTACGTCAACTAGCATTAAATTAAATTTTTCAGAGTTATTTTTAAAAATAAATTATGCACATAATATAAAATACACTGTTTCATATAGTGGCCTAAACATCAATAAAAACTATGCAAAAAAAAATTCGCTATAAATAGATATACTTTGGCTAGAAAAAATTTTTGAATAAATTAGCGCAATTTTCCCGTTTTTGATCAAAATTTTTCTGTCCTAAATGGGTTAATTATTCAAGCCTTTAGAAAATTAATGAAGGATAATAATGTTGTCGTTCCTGAGTTAATGTTTGAGTAAATCATGCATACGTTACCATTTCACGCAAAATTACATCTGGCCGATTACGAAGGAATAGACATTGAAAAATTGTATGCGGAAACAGTTAAGTTGATGAAAGGCCCACTAGTTCCGGAATACAGTTTCTCTAGTTCAGAAAGTGAAGAGAAAGCTAATTATCAGTTAGATCAAGTAGAGATAGAAAATTGATTGATTAACTCTTCAAGGGGAGATACGCTCTCTAGACAAAAGAGGAGATGCAATAAAAAAAGCGGAAAAAGAGCAGCTGTTTCTGATGGAAGACGTTTTTCGAATCCGCAAAGGTTCTATAGTAAACATGAAAATATAGAAGACGATTGCGTTGAAGAGCCGGTCATTAAGGAAAATGGAAATAATGAAGGAATCTCGAATATGGATTCAGAGGAGATAGAAACATTAAATATCGATTACATTATTTCGAATGGCTCAGCAGAAGACGAAGAGTTGATCATGGGCTATAAAAACGTTTGGGATATATAAAGAGTTTACTTGAAATTCTCAACAAATTGGAGAATGCATCCAGGATGGCTACGGAATCCGTAGAACAAGTGAATGGAAAAGAATTATTACTTAAAAATGCGATAAAAGCTGTGGACCATAATATGGCTATTTTCGAATGTAATGACATGCTCATAGGGAATATGGATATGATGGCTTTGCCTAGAATTAAGCCAAATGGTTAATCACTAAACAGTTTAGAGGAGAGTATGAAGAAAGGTATGCCAGTATTCTCACTAGTTATTAATACTGTTGTGAATAAGCCAATAGAAAGCTATCTACAGCATCCTGAGTTTCAGCTTAAAAAACTAAACTTCTTTAGTAATGAGAGTGACTTGTTAAATAAGCTAGATACGGGCAAAGATGTCAGTGCGTCTGAAGTACTGTTATGTGCCAAGACAATTTTCGATGAAAAGCATCAAAATATTTTTCAGAATGGTTCCAAACATATTGAAAAACAAGAAGGAACTATGAATGTTTTGCTTGAAATGATGCAGCAAATGCAGCAAACCATTAATGAATTAAATGCTAAAGTGGAACATTTGTCGTTAGAACTTGCACAACAACCATTTCATCCTACTATAGAAAAATTTTAAAATGAGAACATTCGTGATAAGAAATTTAATACTAGATATTTCTTTCCAAGTAATTCCAAATTGAATCCAAACATGCAAGAGCATCGATCTAGGGAGAAAAATCAGTATAAACAGAAGGCCCCTTCCCAGGAAAAGATTTGGGTCAAACAGAAGTACCAAATGAAGTCCGAAGACTTTAGAAAGCGAGAAAGCCGCCACACGCATTTCCATGAAAAAAAAAGGTGCAGGAGCACCAAAAGTAGGTAAAACGAGGACAGTTGAAACAAAGAGTGTCTAAACAAATTGGAAAACTGGGTAATCGAAATAAAAATGCGTTTTCTGATAATATATATGTCCCCAAAATTTCTCGTCCAGATCAAGTCTTTGCTAAAGGACAAGAACGTTCTAAACAGCAACGCGAATATAATTCACGGCAGCGTAATTGGATATTGCGTCAAAAGGTAGCCACAAGGGATACAAGAAAAGGTGTAATCGTCAAACCGATGGTGCTGAAAAGGACTTTCCCACGTCAAAGATAATTTTCGGAGAAAACATCTCCTCCCTGCCAAAACATCGCAGGAGAACGAAAGTAAGATGCAAGTAAGTTCTAAATGTAAAAAGTGCTCGCAAACGAAAGCTGATCGCGTCCATTGCGAGATTGGCGGCGGGATTATGTTAGATAAACAGACAGCGTTCTCGCTACGCCAGGTGCGCGAGCGATCGTATCTTTATTTTAGATATGATCAGGAGTACCCCCCTCCCCTCCCCGAGGTAAGATCGCCGATTTTTGAGAGCCATAGAAAAATGAGTAGGCAGAGGGAGCCAGAGTGGATGGGGATAAAAGGAGAGGGTCATGCTGCATCGAGGGGGAAGACGAGAAAAGCCAAGGAAGGATTTTTCTAGAAGGAGCATCTTCCCTCCAAGAAGTAATGGCCATGTTCCAAAAAGCAGAGCAAAGCATTATCAGAAGAGAGGCAGGAAATTTAAGAAGGCTTTTCTAAGTTAAATAAAATTTTGCTTTTGTTTTCCCAATTAATTGTACGATGAACTTTAATTTTACGAATACAAAAGAAGCCTCAATCCCTCCCGTTTTGACTAAAAGTAGCTGATAATCTCTCGCAAAATTATCTTTGTAGATGAAGAAGCGTTTCTACCCGAGGAGAATAGTCGGAACTGCCATTGCTCAAGATTGCTACAGATAATTTTTACGAACGGAGTGATTGGTTCGGCTGGAGCATTTGGAATTTGGAGGCAGATTGGAGAGCGGTATCGAGTTGAATTATTTACGGATCATTGGTTTTGTTAGTAATGGAATTAGCGCTTTCGTCTCCGACGACTTTGGAAGATGCTCATTGTGAAGCTACGTGATTTAATTTGGAACTTGATTGACTTAGTAAATCCTTGTGCGTAAACTATTTTGATAATTGCATATTGTAACAGTTTTGCCTCGTAGAATAATATTTTATCTGCATATGGATTAATTTATTAAATGTAGCCTATTGCGGCTTGGAATTTTCTATTAAGAAGATTAATTTATTAAATGTAGCATATTGCGGCTTGGAACTTTATATTAATATACTTGCACTAAATTCAGTTATTCATATACTTGCTCCGATAAATTTAGTTAGGCAAAACTATTATCAAGCGTTAACTATTTCTCACTAATTGTTTGCATTCTATTATATTTTGAAGCCTTCAGTTCTGATCTCTTTAATTGTGCGACTGCTTCCCTATGACAAATTCCCGGAACGCAGGAATCATCAAGAAGTGAAGACTACTCCACAGTTGAGCTTCCAGGTGCAAGCATTTTCTTTGGTTCTCGTCGCCATAACGGTCTGACAACAATAATTAACCGTTTTTTGTCAGGAACAACTCTTGTATTTATTCTTACCATAGTATAATCCACATCAAAGAAGTTTAAGTATTATCTCTTAAAAGCTAATTATATTAATTTGTTCAATTTATACTAAATTGTAATTAATAACCTCGTATTGATTTCTCTACACCTTCTTGTCTCATTGGTTACTGGAAACACGTGACATCAGAACAGTCACAAAAATTGTACAATTTGCAAAATTGTCAGGATTGCTGAATAAATCGAGAAATGAAAGGGTCCAGGAATATGGTAGAAATTTTTTAAAGCCAACCCTTGTTTCGAAATAAAGCCCATCATCAGGGCAAGTGGATATCTAAAGGTAAGTGACAATCGACAATCGAGCAGTGAAGTGAAAAATTTCACAAGCGGTCCGGGAGCAGGGCTTCCATAGCATACTCGCCCAAAGAGTAACCAAGGGAATTACACTGAGATAGAGAAGAAGCCTGATGGATCTCTTGAGTCATCCTGACAAAATTGTCCTTACCTAGTAGGACGAGCGATAAGATTGTGGAATAACGTAGTTATGACTCATCGGGGAAGACGCCCTTGTTGATACTGTGGAAGTTGACTTCCAGGACATGTCGGGATCTACGAAACCGTAAGTGACTAATAAAGGCTAGAGAGTGATCCAAAATACTGGCTACCAAGGAATTATCATTCACTCTTTATTTTTAGAACTAACTTCTTGAGGAGCACTTGAATATAGTTACCAATGTGGGCCATACAGAGCTCATCATATATCGAGTAGTTGTATGCAATTCTTCTTTCGAGTTGAACAATGGTTCTGGGAGTTACATTCTGGAAGGATTGAAGTTCCTTTTATCTTCACTTGACTTGCACATAGCAGCCCAGGCAGGCATTCCGTGAAGCAACATGGAGCGGATCACAACCTTGTACAGCAAGAGCTTGTTATCCAGACCAAGCACATTGTTTCTTCCCAACAGTGCCTCCAGGCTGAATTAAGCCTTTTTGGCCTTGTTGAGAGCGTATTGGACGTGGTCATTCCAGTATAATTGAGAATCAAACTTAATGCCAAGATATGTGTAATTCTTATCCCAATCAAGGTGTCTACCATATAGGACGAGGGGCCCTGAGGATACCTGCGTTTCTGGGTGATGAGCATTTGTCAATGCTGAGCTTCAGCCGCCATTTGTTGATCCAATCTTCGCACTGGTGCAAGGCCTTTTGTAAGCGACTGATGACATGGGCTGGATTCCTCGCGCATGTCATGATGGCCGCATCATCAGCGAACAAGTACAGGTTACACATAGCAAACTCCGGAAGGTCATGGATGAAAAAAGTAAACAACGTGCCAGGGGAACGTTCCTGGGGAACGCCAGCCTTGACGCGGTATTCTGAAATTGGTCCGGCATTGAAATATATCCTACGTCAAGGTGCCAACGTGGTAAAGTAGATAAAGACTGCATTTAGTTGTTTTACCTGTATCTTTGTAATTTTCTACGGAAAATTGGCAAGGGTCTGTGTGACAGGAAGGAACGAACCAGAGCAATCAGTTCATCAGGGAAATCACAGTTGATCATTTTGAAGATGAGTCCGTCGTGCTAGACTTGGTCGAAGGCCTTATGCATATCAAGAAAAACTATTCCTACGTACATCGAGTAATTGAGAGGACTGTTCAAATCTGCAACATGCCACCATATCTGTAGTTGTCATGAGTGATTCGAGCGAAAGCCGAATAACTCATTGCGAATAAGATTATTAGACTCGCAGAAGTCATTGAACCTCTTTAGAATAGTGCGCTCGAAGACCTTAGAAAGCGTAGGCTGTAGCCGATGGGAAGAGCTGATGGAAAGAGCAGGATTTAGACCCGGCTTAGGTATAGTGAGGATGACTGAGTCCTTCTGGGCCTAAAGTAAGCCGAGACTCCGGAATTTGTTTTAATTCCGCCAATCAGATGAACTGGATAAGCCAAGCTCCTAATTGGCGGGTGAGGTAGCCATATTACATCAAGTGAAATATACAGGATTGTATTGGACAACAAGTAATCAGCAAATGAAATACAGGATTAAGCGAATAAATAACAGAGTTTTGAATTACAATAAATAATAAAAACAAAAGAGAAAAATAAAAGAAAAGGAATCATTCTTGATGGGCGCATCGACTTATCTTCTGTGATACTTGCTTATACCGCAAAAGCTCTGTTACTCATGTGAGGACCTCCGCAAAAATGACTTGTCTACGTGTGTGATGCAGTTAGACACCGTTTTTATTGTCAAAATTGATTTTGGTTTACACACAATGCATATTAATCGATGTAACTGCCAACGGCGGCAAACACACGCTCTAGGCGAGGTCTAAAAGCCCGACAAGCATAAAGATGTATTCTTTCTTCATGGTGGTCCACACGCAGTTCACATATGCTTTCAGCTGGTCAACGTTGCTGCGACCTATCTTGCAGCCTGTGCTCTCGATATGCGCCCATACGCTGTAGCTAAGAGGGTTGAGTTCGGAGGACTGAGGCAGCCAAAGTCCTTAGACCAGAAGTTCATGTTCGACCCCAACCACTCTTGAACGGTCTTCGCACTGTGGGCCGGGGCACCGTCTTGTTGAAAGACGTAGTACACATTCCTCGTCGCCTTTTTCACCCAGGGCAGAACGTTCTTGACATGATGTCCTTGTAGTTGGCCACGGTAAGCCTGTAACCGTTTGGGAACCAGATTGGCGGCATTTTCATGCCATTTGATGCCACGACTCCGAGCATCATCACTGAGGTCGGGTGCTTGGCTGTAGTCAGGTAGCGGAACTCAGAGATGTCCTGGCCGAAGCTGACCACGCGGTCGTTCTGCTTGTTGACGATCGGGTCGACCATGAACAAGTCGTTGAGAAGGCGACGACAGCGTTCCCAACGTTTGTGTCGCATGCCATCCATCAGCAAACGTCTTACCACGTGCCACAAATCTTTCCACCCTCTTCCTTGATGGCTCTGGACACCTTGGCCACAGACATTTTCTCTTTTTTTGCAAAATGTGTCAATTTGAGAGTGGGGTCACGCTCGAAGGCTTTTCTGACACCCACACGATTGATAATGCGAGGTCTGCCTACACGTGGACGATCTTTGAGTTCTTCCCCTTTCTTCAGCCTCTCTGCGACTCTGTGACTCGGCTGACGTTGAGCTGCTTAGCGATGTCAGACTTGTTGTGACCCGGGCGAAGGAGCGCAGATGTATCGATTCTTTTACGTTTCATCGCAATATCCTTGCATCCAAGTTGCATTCATTCCACCTATATTCTTTTACATTACGGTATCGCCCACGTCTTCAATAGCGCCTGCTCCGTGGATACTCCCCCCGTCCCCCCCCCCCCCCCCCGATATCGATGCATCCACAATTGTAACAGAACTTTTGCAAAACCCGGTAACGCTGGCTTTACAGCGTCTAGGATAGGGTTCTGCTCGAATTTGGTTTGGCCATTCAAAATCTTATTCTATAATTCTTTTGTAAAACTTCTGATGATTAGGACATGACGTGTCAGTATTCTCTTGTGGTCATATTCTTCCTTGAGAATCGACATCGTGTCGTCAATGGTTCCAAATTGGTGTTGTTGCCTAATTAGGTGGTCAGCGAAAGCCGACTTACTATCACCGTTAGTCAAAGTCTTCTGTGGTCGCTGAATCTCTCCTTGAAAGACTTCTTCGTATAGCCAATGTAGAAGCACTCGCAACTTTCAAGAAGAGATCTTTCACTCGAAGAGATGTTTTTGTAATTCAGGCGCTTAATACTGTATTTCATTTGATGATTACTTATTGTCCTATATAACCTTGTATATTTCACTTGCTAAAATATGGCTACCTCGCTCGCCAATCAGTTGCTTGGCTTGTCCAGTCTCTCTGATTGGCGTACATAAATTCCGGTTCCTCGGCTCACTTAACTTGTAGGTCTCCTCTTGCCCAGATGATGAAGTTATTTCGAAACGCGTTGACTTTATTAAATTATTACTGTATTGCTATTTCGGGACCCTTTCATTTTTCAAAAATTGTAGTACGGAAAATCTTCTATACCACGTCGTATATATTGTAATTATATACAGTATTACTTGTGAAAGCTTTTATCACTGAAAGGCACTTGCAATTTTACTTGCAAATTGAAGATAAAATATATCTGACTGGATTTACCAATGATATTAATTAAAAAAAAAAGAATTTACAATTGGGTTTTGAGATCAGCGCCCTCTGACTGTTATTTTATGAAATATAAACAAAAAGAGAAGTGCAATAGCATTAATCAATCGCATATTTAAATTCTGCCAATTCGTAATACTTAATCTAATGAAATTCGAAATACTTGACGGCCGCCCATCATTCGCAAATCAGGCGGACAAATTTCAGCGTATTGAATTCGGGTGGCTACAGCGATGATGGCGGCAACGGCAGCAGTGGCTTAACCGTTTAGAGAAACGGAAATGAATATGAGTTCTGGGAAGGTAAAAGAACGTAAACGCACACGCATAGTATTAGAGTAAAGCTATGTTCACAAAGACGCGGTACATGGGGAAGCAATCAGCTGAGATGCGATGCGTCAATCCCTCTCCTATTCACAAAAACGCGGCAATTCAAGTTTTCCGCATGACGTTTCAAAACACTGCCACCAGGGTAGTGCGTGCACAGAACAAGCACTTCCTGTTAAAAGTAAACATCCGGTCTCAATTACTGGCAAATTTTTATGATGAACGTATTTGTTTTATTAGGTGTCGGAATATTTCTGTCAAACATTATTTCATCGGCTGTAGATGAAGATATACTTTTATTAGCTTTATTTCAGTATCAGAGCACTTACTTCCCACTCCTTCCAATGCTTTCATTTTGGCGCTCTCCAGAACATTACTGCTGATTGGTAGAAAGAATTCACGTGTCCACCTCGCCGCTCTCACCTCATGTACCGCATAGGAAAACATTGACCCCAAACGATCTCAGATTCGGCTTAGAAGTGGCAGATACGGAATGACTCTGATTAACTTCCACACTGCCGCTTCCGCACGTATCCATATGTATCGCATCGGCCGAATTCAACGTACCTTTGTGAACATACCTTGAAGCTAGCGGCGGCGTACACGCACAATTAAACAGCTAGCGGCGGCGCTTCCAAAAGCTACAGATACTTGGGGATAATTGTAAAACGCTTCCTGTTTCATAAAAAAAATACAACTGCATCTAGTGTTGCAATCCAACTGGTCGGTGCTTACGGTCATAATATGTCACAACAATTACGCCTTGGTTGTCTGCCATTGATCGCATGCTTGCAGACGCACTTTGGGGGAGGGGGGTCTTGTCCTTTAATCTTGGGGCAGTCTCTTGACTGGTGCACCTCTGCGCATTTGTAACAATGAGGATCTTCCGTGTAGCCCATGGATATGTGTCCGAAGCGCAGACAGTTGTAACACTGTAATGGCATCTTGTTCCCTCGAAAAGCCTCCACTAGCACTGCCAGCGGCCCAATACGTGTACTGTTCCTAAATGACTGGTTGTGTTGGGTGTTCGGGAGCAGAACCAAAACCATCGGCATATCAATGGATCCTTTTGCTTTCCTCAATCGAATTGCCTTTTCTGGGAAATAATCGGCTCTTTTTAAGTCTTCTTGGAAATCATCCAGATCATAGGTAACATCAGCGTTTCGAATGACGAACTTCAGAACCTTCTCCGACTTCAGTTGATGATGCTGAATTTTTAAAATATTATCAGACTTAATTTCAGTGAATAACCTGTTGTAAGTGTCTTCGTTTTCACATTTAACTTTGACGTTTTCAGTTCTGCCCGTATGAACGGTGATCTTTTCAACTGGAACATGCTTCTCGAGCTCAGTTAAAATCGTCTTAAACGGGACGCCATGAGTCCGCATGATAATCGGCGGAACATACCTCTTCGTCATCGTCTGGTCTTCATTAGCCGAGCGACCTTATCCATTCTTCAGATTCCTCATTCTAGATGCGCTGACGACTTCTTCGGTTGTTCTGGAGACGGTCTTTAGGTTATCGATGCTCGTGCCTTTTCTGAATTTTTTGTTAGTGACACCAATCCAGGGACTGTCATCCACTTCTTCATCGGTTCCGTCAGAGTGACTTCTCTTACAGCCACCGTTTGTCGAACAGTCACTATTTTCTATTATATCCATAGACTCCACAATATTAGAAGAGGAAGTAGTTTTTAAAACATTACTTACCTTGCTGTTATCAACTGGATTATCTTCTGTGGAGTTTCTAGCCTTCGGAGTCCCGGATGGCTTCCTTGAGTTCATTTATCTTGTCAATAACATCTCTACGAGAGTCTTGAATTTCCTTGTTGATACCTGTGAACTTCTCCTCAAAATGTTTGTGTAGGGATTCGACTTTTTCCTCTAGTGCACTATACTTAGCGTTCATTTCATCCCGGATAGCTTCTAACATTTCGTCGAACACTAGGTTAAGTTCAGCAAACCTAGTATCCAAGCAGGCATCCCGGTAGGCCTTTTCGCAGGACACATTTTTACCATCCGCCATTAGCAAAGGCTATTTAGCCGACTTCAACGTGGTTAATTTGGACGAAGCCACATATATAATTGTATAGAATCGGGGAGGGGGTGTAAGTAACCTCTCGCAGCCAGATTGTTTGCTTAAGAAGCCGTCCTAAGAATGATGCACCTAGCTTTAAGAAAAAACAAGTCAGGTTTGCAAGAAAATCAATTCTACGCCAGGGACCCACTCATGAATGATTAGAGTGATAATAGATGATATGAAAAAAGGCAAAGTTGACTTTTAGTAACTGCGAGCACTGCGTGCACTGCAGAGAAGCATCCCTCAGAGACACCCAAATGAACAGCTCATTCATAGCAACTGTTTCGTATCCGCCCTGCAGTGAAGCATCATTTAAAGACGCCACTGTTGACCCATAAATTGCAAAAAAATAAATTGAGTGGGTCTTGTATCACATAAATGAATTCTGTACATACACTGTCGCGATTTGTATATCTTAGGTAATACTAGGTCGCGATCTGTTTGATTGTGATTTGCTTGAAGTAGGATCCTGCAAAAACCCCACTGGTCAAAACTCCTAGAGTAATAGCACAAATGAGGACATATCCTAGAAATAAACCTTAATTTTTATCTGATTTTTTATAATTTATACATTATTTTATCGAATTATTTGAAAAATATCTGGGTTTTTTACCAGAATTTACTAGAGTTTTTATTTTCGTATTTGGAGAGAGGGTCTTTCTTTTTAATTAATTTTCTAATATTAATTTACCGAATTAATTATTTGGTGATGGCGTTGGCCATAAAATTTATACTACATATTTTCATTATTGTCGTGCATCCGGTTGAATATGACATTAAATTTAAGTGATAAATGAAAACTTAAGCCACGATCCTACATTACGGTCAACAATGACTTAATTGCTCAGAGCGTCGCGATCTCAGACTGGAATTTTCTTTTTCTTTCCTATTTTCATTTATTATTTATTTAAACGCATTTAACGTCTGTATTGTAACATTTTAACATCTGAGGCATCGTGTTTAAATAATCCATCAGCTTTTTTTAAATAAATTTGATAATTGGGGTCTTTGTTACTGTTTACATATACGGTGGCTACGCTATGACCTATCCATTAACTGAATTATTTTTATATTTGCGATGCAAGACCATGTAGCGAATATATGAATAACTCCTGTAATAAGAAAAATAACCAGATTTACTACTACTCCAAAAGAAAGGATCGACATACGATAACTACTATCACTACCTCTGCTGGTCTTACCATTACTGATGGACTGGATATTAGTAACTGTTTTGCCCAGCATTTCAGTGAAACTGTCTCTACTTCTTTCAACACATTCTCGGAGAACTGTCTACCTATTGTCCCCCTATTGATAATCTCATCTTAACGGAGTTCACTGATAGAGATGTTGCCTACGGTATTAATAGATTACGGGCCAAGCCTTGCAATTCTCCGACAGAGGTTCCTTCCTTTATTCTGAAAGGCCTTCGAGATGTCATAATTATTCCTCTTAGGCGCATCTTTAATTTGTGTCTAAAAGCTGGCCACTATCCTAAAATAAGGAAGAGTGCGGTTGTGGTTCCTGCCTTTAAGGGTGGTTCTGCCAAACGGACCGACATTGCTAGCTATTGGCCATTCTCTATCCTTCCAAGCACTGCCAAAGTCTTTGACAAAATAATTCATAAATATCTTCTACAACATGTCCTTCCTCATGTTCCTGCGTGTTAATATGGTTTCATTCCCCGACGTTCCGTTGTGAGCAATCTTGTATCTCTCACCACTCATGCTCATGATGCTCTTGACCACTGCCAGCAACTTGGCGTGGTCTACTTTGATATGCAAAAGGCGTTCGACTCTGTCAATCATGAGTTACTAATTAAAAAATTGCGTGCGTATGGGATTGTTGATGAACTCCTTCGGATAATGCGCTCTTTCCTGTTGGCTCGACAGTTTGTTGTATCTATACGACATCATTCATCATTGCCCTGTAGGCCTCACTGTGGTGATCCATAGGGTTCTGTCCTAGGGCCTTTATTATTTGTTATTTTCACTGCTGACCTCCCCGAGGTGATTAGAAACTCCCATATATTGATGTATGAAGATGTGAAACTTTTTGGTAAAATTATAATTGTCTTCATGCTCACCTGCTTCAGCAGGAAATTTACAGTATATGTCATTTTTGTGAGCAGAGTGATCTTGCAATTAATGCAACCAAAGTTGACAAAAAAGACCAATTTTATCGAGTTCTCCTAGTCTGTTTGTGGAAATGTGCAAATTGCCAAGCTCTGTGTCCGTGATCTTGGCGTAATCGTTGATAGCAGACTTTCCTATAATTCCCATGTTGACTGTTCGTCTGAAGGCTTACAGAGCTCTTGGTACCATTGTGCGCAATGGAGCCGATTTGCAGTGCCCTTCTACATTTGTTCGGCTTTATCGGAGTCTAGTTTTACCCATTTTGTCCTACTGTTTTGTTTTATAGAATGGGGGTTCAAATATTGGCACCCAAATATGCAGTCTTGTAAACTGGATATGGTGCAAAATGTTTTTCTCCGGTTTCTGAAGCGGAAATTTCCGAATTTTGATGTACCTTCAGATCCATGTGCACTCTCAGACATTAGAATGAAGATTAAATTAGCTGTGTGAACACCGTACATGAGCTGAAATGAATTGAATTATTATTATTATTGTCTTTTTTTTTAATTACGTTACTTCTCTTTTACTTGTATCTTAAATAACCCCATTTTTGGCCTTTGGCCTGTTGGGGGGGCAACATAGCGGCTTGGCCTTCCAGTTTATTTGGTGGGTTATTCCCTGTTGTTGTTACCTATTATTATTATTATTATTATTATTATTATTATTATTATTATTTATACCAGATGGTTTGTTCGTTTTTAGTATTTATTTGCGTAAAATGATGGCCGTTTATGGAAATAAAATCATAATCACACAAAGAAACTCCGTGTTTACAGGGTAAGGTTATTTACTCATTTGGTATTAAATGTATGAAATTATACGATTAAGAAATGAGTAAAGAGCGTTTTAATTGTTGGTAATATAATCTTACAAACATGGAAACACGGAATTCTTTTGTGTGATTTTAAAGGACCGTCACTTTACGCAAATAAAATCATACAAGACCCACTCAACTTTTTTTTATGCAATTTAGTAATATTTTTTAATATATCAAATGTTTAAATCAGTTGTTAATAAGTAATAATTTTGTAAATGCATATACTAAGCGTTTCAATAACATTAACTGATTATTGTTAAATATTTACGAATTATAAATAAACTTTATTAATTTCTAATAGTAATTAATAACTTCTAAAGGAAAATTCTGCGACATAATGGGTAAACAGTGGCATCTTTACGTGATGCTTCACTGCAGGGCGGATACGAAACAGTTGCTATAAATGAGTTGTTCATTTGGGTGTCTCTAAGGGATGCATCTCTGCAGTGCACGCAGTGCTCGCAGTTACTAAAAGTCAACTTTGCCGAAAAAAAATGTCCTTAGTTAGGTTTGCGAGGAAATTAATCCGAACACCAGGGACCCAGAAGGATTATGAGCGTCTTGATATACTGGTTTACAGGAATATTAATTCCAGTGCCAGGGACCAGTACATAAGACGTAACAGAAGGTGAATATCGCCCTGAAGAGGGCGCCACCATAAAATGATAGTAATGAAAAGAGAGTAGAGGTGATACCTTGATAAGCTAATCTGTTTGGATCCTATGTCCTGACCTTGGATCAGTCCTGTCCTTCCTGTGAACTCATCTCCGTTATCCTCAAGGGAGCAATATATATCCCACCAATCATTGTTGGTCACGATGGAAAGCCAATAAAGGAAATTTTGGAAGAGATCAAAAAGCACATACCTCTTTACAAAATTGGAGATTGGTTGTTGGGACGAAGAGGATCAGGACGATCACAACAGACTAGCTCTTCTACTCTCATTCCAGGTATCATCTCATAGCTCCCATTTCATGGTGCGCCCTTTTCAGGGCGATTTTCACATTCTATTACGTCTTATGTTTTGGACCCTGGAAAAATATTCCCGTAAACCAGTACATCAAGACGCTCATTATCATTCTGGATCCCTGGCGTTGGTAATAATTTCTTCGCAAACCTGACTGAGGACATTTCTCATATCATCTTTTATCATCCTAATCATTCACAAGTGGGTCTCAGGCGTAGAATTAATTTTCTCGGAAACTTGACTTTATTTCTTAGAGCTAAACACTTCCTTTTAAGGACGACTATTTCTTTTAAACATCTAATCAGGTTACCAATAGCGGCTTCAGTATGCCAAATGAAGGAGAGTTCTCCCACGAGATCGTATACAATGACGCCATCACCAGAGACAAGCGTTTTGCTGTATTTGATGCCATCAGTGAAAAGCAGGCAGAACTAAAGAATGATTTATGCCAACAATTGATGACAGAAATGGATAAGAAATTTCAAAAACAGCGGTCAGTTTTATTTAAAGAATTCGATTCACTGCTTATGAATGCTCTTGCAACTAAGTCCGTGGTTGCCAGTCCAAATATTGCACAAACTCCTGTTGGAGAAGGAGGAGTACATGGATGCCTCCATACCACCGGTTCTATGTGGGTGCAAGGACGACCCCAATCGCTAAAGGAAAGCAGAAGATGACCCTACTACTGATGGCAACCCTTGGATTGGCGTGAAAAATAAGAAGTACAGGAAAGAGACGAGGTTAGATAATTTGATAAAGATCGCCAACATCAATGAAGAAGTTTTTACTGCCACCTCAGAAAAACGCAGCAGAAATGGATAATAGGATTGGGCCAAAAATATCTGCGAAAAGGTAAGTAAAATTTCATATGTCCCACCAACTCTCATACGCACTCATGGTAAGCCTCTTAAAAAAATTTTGGACGAGATTAATAACCGTGTACCTCTAGAAAAAAACGTAAATCACAGGCAGAGCACAGACAGTAAAAGTGAAATGTCTAGACGAAGTTATCTATACGAAGCTCGTCGCTGGCATCAAAGCTGACGATATTTTGAAAATTCCGCACCATTAACTGAAGTCCGAGAAGGTTTTGAAGTTCGTTATTCGAAACGTTAATGTTATGTACGATCTAGAAGGCCTTCAAGAAGACCTAAGAAGAGCTAACTACTTCCCATAAAAAGATAATCCGGCTTAGGAAAGACAAAGGATCAATAGATATCCCTATGGTTTTGGTTCTGCTCCCCAGTAGTGAACATAACCAGTCATTGAAGACTGTCACTCGTATCGTTCCACTAGCTGTTTTTGTAGAAGTCTTCCGAGGGAACAAGAAGCCAATACAGTGTTACAACTGTTTGCGCTTCGAACACGTATCCATGGGCTGCACAGAAGACCCTCGTTGCAACAAATGCGCAGAGGCCGACCAGTCAAGAGACTGACCCAAGATTAAAGAACAAGACCCCCCGAAGTGGAAAAGATGTGGAGGACAGCACACTTCAAGCTATACAAGATTCCAGCCGGAAGAAAAAAGGTCTCCACATTAACGACCTACAAGGTATGTATAATAAAATTGGACAAATATGTCATTTTTTTACAAATCTATGCAAACGTTATCCACAGTTGAGTGGGCTCCTTAAGACCAACTAATTTCATCATGGTTACATGACATTATACTTAGATCAACAAAGGTGAACTTCGGTGCATGATATGGAACGCTAGGGGGGGTTCCCTGAAAACGTATAGAGTTTCACAACTTTCTGTTTAAGCAAGAAATCAACATTCTTCTGTGAAACACACCTCAAGCCAAGCAGGGATTTCAAGCTGCCCGGTTATTGTGTGTACCGTAACATTCGTATGACTCCAAACACTACAAGATGTGCCTCTGGTGGTGCTGCGATCATCATCAAGAATGGAACTAAACATCAAGAATTGGTCTCCAAATCTTACGCAAGTACAGAATTAGGCGTCCATTAACATCAATGATGTCTCTCTTGGTGAAGTGAAGTTCGTGGCGCTCTACATTTCATCTAAACATACTCTCGACATTAGCGATCTCGATGAACTCTTCGATGGTGGCATTCCAGTTATACTGGCTGGTGACCTTAATGCCAAACATCAAGGCTGAAACTCCAGAACACGGAATTGCAATGGCAAGATTCTATACCGTGTAGCGTGGCAGTTTGTAACACGTACAGCCAAAGGGGAGCAATTAGGTAAGCATGGACAAAAATTACAAATATACAAAAGTGGATAACTCCAAGGAAAAGGAAGGTGGAAATTACAACTCCTATTGAAAACTCCCAAAGAAATTATTAAAAAGCATTTTAATAAAAGGGAACCCTCCTCTTAAAGCCCTTGAATAACAGTGTAAAATTCAGATGAAATAAATGGGGGGGGCCGGAATAAAAATCGTAACCCAAAAGGTTACCCAGTAAAAATTGCAAATTTTATTACAGTAGGTAAGGAAACAAAAGAATTCAGAAACAGATTGCACTTCGAGGTTGAATTAATCAGAAACACACAAAAAATAAGGTAAAAAACAAATCTCATATCCACTTGGTAATTAAAAAATATATACAATTTAGAAAAGATGTAAATAAAAGACAGGACACTGCAAATCGATAAAGACTACGGAGCATGACTAGGAGATGACGAATAAAATACAGTTGCAAAAGACACCAGCGTCCAAACTGAAAAAACGAACGTATGATGACAGCAGGCACGGAAAACGTCTAAACACTGGATTACGAAGAACTAGAGGTAGACGAGTTCGAGGCATCTGAAAAATAAAACAAGAACACAACAGCAAGGAGCAGGCAAGCTACCCAGGGAAGGGTAAAACTAAAAGAAAACTATAAACTAATAATAAAAGCTAGAGGGCAATAAGGATTAACAAGTGTTAGTAGAGAAAATTGGGTAAGCTAAACCTAATCCAAACCAGCGCAAAGATGCCACGAAGAACACAAAGAAGGTAAAAAACTTCAACGTTAATGTCCTGAAATCACGGTGGGTAGTAAATGAAGTCTCTGGATGAAAGCTGAAGATGAATCCAACGCCGAACATCTAAAGTGGAGAGTTGGCAGCGGCGGTATACTTCAAAACTACGGTACTAATGAAAGCCCACAGGCACTAGCTAGTCCAAACGACGACATTGAAAGATAACGGATACGAGTAACGAGAAACGAGCAATCAGAAACAAATCGAGGGCATGATCAGTCATCGCCCAATAATAAATAGCAGTAAATAAACTAGTAGAAACAAGTCGAAAACAAAAAATACAGGAACTCACTCCATACTGGTCAAACACAAAAAGGTAGGCAACGTCGGCACACAGCCCTGAAAATTAATTCTACTAGAGCCCATTTTGCTCTTGTTGGGCTGCTAACTCCAAAACCACCTCCCATGGAAGAAAAAACACAGAAAAAAAAACCGGAGACACGCGCAAAACAAAGTCTTTTTAGCAAAACAACGCGCGCACGCACGCGACATAAGAACGCCACAACAAATGAAGAAAACACAAGGATTGTTACAAATTACACCGATCAAAACATAGGCTTAGGAAGGAAAAACAAAAAAAATTAAAAAATAAAATACTTTTAAATTTTTTATAATTAAATTTAACAGTTAAGATATAAGGAGTTAACTTTATACATCAATCACCCAAGTTTGATAGCTATAAAAAACTAAACAAGCCTTTAGAGATTATCTATTGATTTTTGAAACAAAAATTGTCTATTAGACAATAGTTTTAAGGAAATATATGAAAAGTAAAGTTATAATCCTGATGACTGAGCTCACCTAGATTGACCTAAATTCCGAAGAATGAGTCCGAATTATGTAAAGCCCTGGAAGCAACAGAAAAGAAAGCGTTGAGTGAACTCTTTAGTTTGCTTTTAGCGGGAGGGGGTCACGTTAACCTCTGGAGAAAAACTAATAAACAGAGCAAAACTTGGAACTAAAACCGGAAAAATAGTTCAAGAGGAGAGAGATAAAAATTAAAAACAGATTAAAAAAAACTTCTAATGAACACGAGCGAGAAGGAAAAAGGGAAATACGGAAGAAAAAATTGGTAGAACCATTAAATAAAATCAGGTACTCAAACGAGAAAGTGGTCAAATTTTGGCTTCAGAAAAAGGGACCGCTACAACCGGTATATACAAAGTAAGGATGACATCATTGCTGCAGGGCCAGTAGAGTACACCTACTATTGTGACCATTCCCTTATAAGTGACGTGTTGGATATCTCACTGATGAAGTGTTTTTCAAGCCATGCAACATTTTCACGATTGATGACCTTTCTTCTGACCACAAGCCTGTGGCATTAAATTAGACATTGTCAATATCAATTTCAGAGAAGAAGTCAAGCACCAGCAAGATTGGAAGCTCTTCAAAGAAATCCTCAAGGACCATGATGGCCAACTCGATAGAACAAACTATACGGAAGACATCGATCAACATGTTAAAGACATCACCAGTGCCACTGATGCTAGTGCCTATCCATTGGAAAATAAATCTCCTCATCGAATTGTGCTTACCCCAGGAATCCAACACTTGATCGCAAAAAGAAACAGGAAACGTAGGCTTTTGCAACTAATAACCGGATATAACAGGTTAGTACGAATAGTCCAGCAAGAAATAAGTGAGTTACGCGAAGCTAGGTGGAATGACAAGCTGAAAAGCTTGTTGGCTCGAGACATTTCCATTTGGAGCATGGCTAGAGCTCTGCAGAAAAAGAAGAATGACACGCTTCCTCAACTTCGCACCCCTCCAAGCTAATTACGTCCAAACTAATCAGGATAAAGCACAGCTAATTGCAGATTCCCTAGAGATGCAGTTTGTTACTCCTGATAAAAATAATCCCGAGAGTCAACTCATGTCCAAGCATGTGGAAGATGGTCTAATCAAGCTTGATGAAGTCCTGCAATTTACATCAAAGATTAACATCGACACTGGTGAGATAGCTGCCATCATCAATAAACTCAATCTGAGGAAGGCTCCAGGAAGAGAGACGTAAGTAATAACGCCCTAAGGAGTCTGGTAATCAACATTATTAATGACATCTCGAATATCATAATCAACTGCTGGAAGTTTTCCTACTTCCTGACACCTTCAAGGACCACTGTCTCATCAGTGATCTACTTCAGAAAGAACAGTTCGGCTTTCCTTACGCCCAGTCGTGTCAGAAGCAGATATGGAGGCTTGTTGAAGATATGAGCACCCCTCTGAACCTTTCAAGGTACTGTCGCGTGGTCTTTATTGATGTCAGAGAGGCTTTCGATCATGTGTGGCACGAAGGGCTAATCTACAAGATGATTAGAGACGAGTTTCCTTCTGATTTGATATTGATGGTGAAATCCTTTCTTAGCGACAGATTCTATGAAGCTAAAGTTTTTGAAAACTTCTCCAGTCCCTGCAAGGTAAATGCTGGTGTCCCACAAATCTCTGTCCTTGGGCCCGTTATATTTATTTATTTTGTACATGATTTCCCAAAACCAGAAAAATGTAATTTATATTTCTATGCTGATGATTCTGCCATCATGGCTTGGACACTAGCCATCTCACGTTATCACTCATCTGCAGAACGCCTTGAAGAAATCTCAATACTGGTTTAATTGCTGGAAGCTGAACCTTAACGAGGGAAAATGAAAAGCTGTGTACTTCAAAGCGTCCCCCGGATTCTCTTATCTTATTCAATAAGGAACTCGAATGGGTCGACAATTACAAGTACTTTGGCGTCATAATCGACTCAAGACTCTCATGAACTCTCACGTGACTTACATTCTGAACAAAGCAAATAAGGCTAAGTATAGCCTCAAAGCTCTCCTGACTTGAAACAGTGTCCTAATCATCGACAACAAGCTGATATTGTACAAAACGATGATTCGAGCCATCCTCCACTATGACATGCTTGCGTGGGCAACCATATGTAAAAGTAGATGGAGTGATTTCCAGTCATTCCGGAATGTTAGCCTGAGGACCATCGCCCAGCTTGGCAGAAGGACTGTGGAAAACCAATCCATACACTCGGATCTGAACATGACTCACCTTGGTAAGTGTGTGCAAGATCTCCTGATGAACGTGGTGCAGACGATGAAGAGCCATGACAATGACCTGGTGGCTGGAATACTAAACAACCTGATGGAAATGAAGTACCATACAAAGTATAGAAAACCGAGGCATATTCTTGATGTCAACTTCGAAGACATTGGCAACGTTTCCTTCCCGGATTATTGGAAGATGTGATACCACCCCCCCTGCCCACTCCCCATTCTTCTGACAATCTTCAATGTTATTTTTTTTCATAATATGGAAGACCTCTTTGGGTTAGTCAGGCTTCTTGCCTATATCAGTGTATTTCATGTGGATTTTATTCTAAATGTTTTTTTTTCGTAGCCCCTCAGATTCTTACGATTGTCCATCCTTCAATAGCTAACTCATGCAAAGTATTCAGAATAATTGATTAGCTTTTCATATACAACTATCAGCCTTCTCTGCACATAATCGCGTCCCCGGATTAAATTACCGCCTAAACAGGTCGACAGAACACTATAATGATCATGTGTCACGACTAAGAATGTCATAAAACTCTTGTGTCTGGAGTGAAAAGCAACTTTGTGCTAAAGATCCAGCATCAACAGAGAAAACGCTTAAATACGTTATCCGAAATGTTGATACAACATATCACCTGGAATACTTTTGCGAAGACCTCAGGAAGGAAACTACTTTCCAGAAAAAGCTATCAGGCTAAAAAAAGCAAATGGTGCAGTAGAGATGCCAATGGTTTTGGTCTTACTTGAAAATAATGAACACAATAAGTCTTTTTTGAGTTTGAAGCCTGTCAGTCCTCTATCATTATTGTTGAGTTATTTAGCAGCAACAAAAGGCCTTTGCAAAGCTGTAACTGTTTACGTTTTGGTCATATATCCCACGGTTGCACCGAGTCGCCTCGATGTATCAGGTTGTTACAAAAGTTTCTTCTGGTTCTAGAACCCCTGCCCAAGAAGGGCTCCTTTTCCGAGGGGGGTGTTCATATGTTTTCAAACAAATTAATGCATTCGATTCCTGAATATCTTGGCTATATTACATCCAAGAATCAACTTTCTGACTATACACTTTGAGTACCATCAACGGTCTGAAATGAACCTTTTCACGCGAGCTTATTCGAGCAATAATCTTCTACAAGTATTCTGGAAAGTTCAGTGCTGCGCAATGTCACCGAAACATTTGCCCACATTTAGGTGATGGCACTGGTAGTTTACGTACAATAGAAGAATGGTATCGCCGGATAAGATGCGGAGATAGCACTCTTCAAGATGCACCTCTCTGGTCGGTCAATCATGATTTCAGATGGTGATCTACGACAAGCAATTGATGACGATCACAATGTAACAACGAGGGAACTCGCAGAACAGTTCAAGGTTCATTTTTCAACCATTGCCTAGCATCTGCATGAGCTGAATCTATCATTCAAGTTCAATCGTTTTTGTGTTGGAATAAAAATCCGGAAAAAAACTTTTGCAACAACCTAATAATAAGTGCGCTGGCGACCATCAATCGAGTGATTGTATTAACATAAAAGGCAAAGACCCCTAAAATGTATACGTGGTTTCTGGTCAGCACACATCTAGCTACACCAAGTGTCACAAATATTCACAAGTGAAAAGGATCAAAAGCATCAACGTGGTAGAGGGAAAATCCTATGCTTCGGTCGATTCCAGTTCTGCTAAAGGCCGGTTTCCATTTAGCGTCGGTTTGGCGTAGGTTAGGCGTCTGCGTCTTTTTTTGGAATTTTTGAAAAACGCATTCGTTTTCCAATTAGCGTCTGCGTCGGTTCGGCGTCGGTCACGCGTCGTTTCAAGATATGGCATGGCTAGAATTTTAGGCGTCTTTTTCAGGCGTCGTTTTGATCTAGCCAATCAGGTGCGATCTACTTTGCTATGGATTCTGGGTAGTTGTCTTCGCCGATTCAGATGGAGAATCTTGGCTGCCGTAGCTGCTCTTCGCCGACACGGGTTCTCGCGACTTTTCGTCCGTGAATTTATTAATAAACAGCTTATAAAAATTACGTGAATCATTTATTTATTAAGTAAAAATGATATAGTAATAAATTCTAAGCGTGAACTTGACCGGAGTGGTTGATATCTTTTTTTTCCACCACCTTGAGAGAGCGACAATTGTTTGCAGCGACTTGACCAATCAGATCAGACCAGATGCAGGATAACTGTTGAAAGTCGCTAAATGGAAAATGACCGCGCTCGCGTGCTAATCAGGGCGCGTCTCACAGGCGACGATTGCAAAAAAGAACGCCGAAGCAAAAAGGACGCCGACACTGAACCGACTCTAAATGGAATCCAGCCTTAATACTAGAGATACATACGGTCTGTAAGGGTTTTCTAGGGTCAGTAATATCGAATAGATGATTTAGAATTTGGGATGAGGTTCTATAGTGATAAAATACTAATTATTAATAATTTAGATTCAAGTGGGTTGACCCTCTGACATAACTTAAACATCCAACACAAGTCCGGCCAGTAGAAGCAAACTGGTGTAATTAAATAAACCATTAAACATCACCAAATTGTAATATTAACAAAAATATATTTATTAACCAGGTAAAGGAAAAATTAACAATATAAAATGTTGTAAATAAGTTAATTAAAGAATTAAAGAGATAATGCTGTATATTTGGGTACATGAATCAATTTAGTATGAAAGAATGATAATATTGAAAGGTATTATAAAATTCTGATTACTTCCCTTCAAAAAAAAACTGGAATTTAATGTTTCTCTATTATCCAAATAATTTTGTTTAACCAAGTGATTATTATAATAACTGTCAAGGTCAACATTTAGTCCAATTATTCAATTTAATCAGATAGCCAATTCTGATTTTATAGCAACTCTTTCTAATACTTAAGACTTATTTTATACAGCCCTTCAAAATTCTATCAAAAGATTCCAAATATACCTAAAATTTAGATGAAATATATGTATCAAGTAATCTATTAAAACAATTATGTGTAACAAACAAATGTGTATATAGTGAGTGTATGAAACTTGCCTTATGAAATTCATTAGCAATTTATCTTATCGACTGCTCAAGTCTGCTAGGCTGTCCATGGCTAGTCTCCAAAGTAATGGGTTCTTGGGTCTCTCATCTTCTTCATTTCTGGTCTGATAATAGGGTTCTTTATATCTTCATGTCCGGGCCTCAGGATGTGGTTGCAAACGCAAGGGAAGATACCAACTGCATTCTATGGGACTTTAGATAATTTTTTAAGTGGGTTCTCCACTTTAACCTCTCATCAAAAAAAGTCTTTGGGTTTCAAACCAAAAAAATAGTGTCCATTTTAAAAGAAACAAAATTTTAAATAAAGCATTTTGGATTTTTCACTCTGTGAACAGTAAGTGTTCACAAAGTGAAGGCCTAATCAAAATCACATGAGTAGAACAACGTCTAACTCAGTTGGAAACTGTAACTTTTACTGATTTTCTGTCAAAAATATCTCTGCAACCACAAAATCATGCCTTCTTTCAATAGCCAATCAGAAAGATTAATTTCTTATCGTCAGATTCATTTGATCTGATTTCAAGTCATCTGAGTTTAAACCTTCCTGCTGCAAAGTGAAACACCAAACCTTTTTCCTCTCTGGTTCTAAAATGACTTGGCAATTTTCAGAGATTCTTTACAGAAAAAAAAAATTTCACAAATAATATTTTAATCTTTATAAATCTTTCTCTAGTCTGGGTTGCACTTTAGTCACATATTTTTCTCAAATTTAGTTCCAACATAACAATGCAAATGCATATATAATCCTTGATGCATAATTTCCATACCTAGACATATATAAATATTATTTTATTAAATATTTATAAAATTCTGCAACCTCACATCCCTCCGCCTTTCAAAGAATAGACTTCTACCTGGAAGGCATCCAGTCTTCCGAATGTTGATTGAAGAACTCTTGCTTCTCGGTTGATTGTATATCCAATAGAGCAATCGGTTCGACATGTGCCTCCGATTCCACTCTGATCTTAAATTTAGGTACTATGTGATTAATTTTGTGTATCCTATATATAAAATGTTTATATATAATAACTTATTTACATTTGTAATATAGAAAATCCCAATATCATTTATCATATTTCCCTATACAAGTTAGTCATTAACATAAATTATCTTTAGATATTATTCACTTAATAACAATATATTATTATGGATACAGTTGCACAAGGCAAAAATAAAGTTCAAAGATAAGCTTTCAAGATTAAACAATACTTCAGTCCTTAGTCCAGAGAAGTATATGGACTTCTCAAAATTTCAAGATTGTTGGATAAACACAATTCAATAAAAATGTAACTAAATATCCACAGTTCATACATCCAAATACACTCATGGGATCTGAAACTAAAATCAAGTGCACAATAAATCAGTTCAGAAGTCAAAGTTCATAATACACTTCACTTGACACTGTTACTTTAATGTGAGTTCATCAAAACTGTTGATTCCATCCTAGAAAATGCCTGGCTTCTGGTGGTCTAATAAAAAGTCTCATATTGCTCTCACTTCTGCATTAATGTCATTGCTAGATGTCTTCATCTTTCCAATAATCACAAAGGACACTGGATCCAGATGATGGTGGCATACACATATTTATTATCTTCAAATAGTTTTCATTTTCTGAAAAACTTATTATTGTGGACTTATGGTCCTCTAAGTATAAGGCAATTGTTTATATTTCAATAAGGTGTTAGATATTATTGTTCATAAACTCTGCCCTCATCATTCTTTTAAACTTCTGTTTGGAAAAATGATAATAATAATGTCTGAATTATTGACAATAATTAGAATAATATTCTATGTTATCAAAGAAATGAATTCAAATATCTATATTTTGACTTGTTTAACAATTAACTGTTTTCTTGGATTTATGAAATTCAAGAGGTAGGGGAGGTGCTTTCAATTTCCTTGCTATAATCGTGTATCTCGTCTATGCTGTATTTCTAGTTTTCAATTAACTTGACAAGAATTACAATAATCCAATAAAACTACTACTTCTTACATAAATTCTCATAAAGATTCCAGCTTAATTTTTAAAAAACATGTAGCTTAATTTTGCTACATGTGCTATTGCTGTAACTTCCAGCTCTGGGCTTAAAGCTTGATGTTCCTACTGTTTCTATATATCTTGCTAGCACTTCTGGTTTTGGTTGAGGAACTTCATTAGCATTATTTCTAGCTAATTCTTCAACTGTTCTTCGATCTCGCGCAGATGGTAATGTCCAAGAAACATACGGGGATCTTCCTTGACTCCTTAAACAGTAACCGTGTTGTGGAAGTGCACTTCCTGCACTTGGTTCCCGATTTGCGTTTGGAACCTGTGGTGGCAGGGGTGGATTGCCGATTGGTCTTTCCTCTTCATTTACTGCCTGTGGAAACCATATGTCCTCAGGATATGTCAAAGGTTCCTGTTCTTCAGTTCTTTTAGGTTCAGCAGTAGGCATAGATTGAGAACGTATCTCTTTACTACGTGGCTCTGGGAATTGGTTTCCAATTTTTGGTTTTAAACGGTTTGCTAGAATCTCATATGTACTTTCATACGTAGGGTGAAGCTTTTTGACGAGTCCCTGCTTAATTTGGGGGACTGCCAAATATACAAATTATCCTGCCTTGAATATATATGGCTTATACCTTTGATCTTGAAACCTTTTCCTTTTAATATTTTGCCCTCTCGAAACCTTTCAACTGTTTCAAAGAAGTTTTTAATACGAGCTTCCACTTCATCCTGGTAATTTTCATCCAGAGCATAGTATGTTTTTCTTGGTGCTGTAATAATGTCAAATGGCAAATTTGGATCTCGTCCGAAAAAGAGTAAGAATGGACTTTCTCCCAATGAAGAGTGAGGTGTTGTGTTAAATGCAAATAAAATAAAAGAAATCCATTCTGACCAATTACGTTGAGCCTTATTAACATAATGAGGAAACATTTCAATGAGAGTTTTCTTAAGTCATTCACAGATTCTATTTCCAGAAGGGTGATAGGCAGTGGTGAATAAACGTTTGACGCCTAATATTTTACAAACTTTCTGCATCAGTTCAGATGTATAATTTGATCCTCTATCACTCAGTAGCTGTATAGGTATGCTCTACTTGTTAAATATGCAGGTGACTAATGCTTTTGCCACAGTTTGGGCAGTCTGATCAACTCGATGGATGGCATCTGCATATCTACTATATTGATCTGTTATTACTAATATATACTTGTAGCCTTCATTGGATTTAGGAAATAGACCAATAATGTCAGAAGCAATTCTAAAAAATGGATGTTTTGCCACTGGAAAACCCATGAGCAGTCGTTCCTTTCGCTTGTGTCGTGGTTCTCGCAATGGACAATTTTCACACTCAGCACAATATTTAATGATATCTGACCGTATTGTTGGCCAGTAGTATCTTGGTTTCAACTTTCTCCACATCCTTTTTGACTTCAAATGTCCACTACAAGGTAAATCGTGATTCAGAAAAAGAACTTGATTATGTAAGCTACTAGGCAAGACTAGTTTTCCCATATTTCTTTATTATCTTGGGAGTATCTCCTGTGATTTAGTACTCCATCCTCATCAAGGAAAAAATTATTTATTTTGTCAGGCCAATTATTCAAAGGTGGTTCCACATGATCATCCTTCAAATAGTCGATAATTTCATTCCAAGGTGACTCCAAGTATTGCTCTCTGGCAATTTGCTGTTTACATATGATTGGCTCATAATCTGCTATCACTGAAATTGGCCAACAATTTTTCTAACATGGTCTCGCTCAATAGGGTGACCTTAGCTCCGCTATCTATGAGAAATTTTACTCTTAATGACTTGGCATACCCTGTTATCAGTACTTCATTTGCATTTGTAGATCCAGTAGCAAGTAGACGAGTTGTTTGTTTATTTTCTGGCATTACTCCCTTTCCCCTTAGAAGAGAAGAGCTTTGCAAGTTTTTTGTCTGCGTCCCTTTAATCATGCCAGTTGATTCCTTAATCGATTGTGTTTCCACTTTAATAGATAGTCCTTGCCCTGATTTGTATTTTGTACGACAATTCCACTGAATATGGCCTCTCTTTTTACAGTACCAGAACAACATTCTTCTTCGTTTTCCACGTTTACAAAATCTAATAATATGCCCAATTTGTTTAAAAAAGTAACACCTTTTTGTTCTATATCTATTGTATCCTGTCTTAGTGACCTCTTCTTCTTAAATCTTACAGCTTCTCTTCTCCTTGATTAATGAGAGCTTGAGTATTCATTTCCTTCATCCTAGTTCCTAATACATGAATTGCACACCTTTTCTTAAACAATTTTCTTTCTGTCTCTTCTGCCTCCTTTACATGCTCTACAGCTTCTTGAAAATTATTTGGCCTTCTAAATAATACAAGTTCTTGCAATGCAGGTAATAAACCATCAATGAATTTCTCTTTAACCTGTTCCTCCATAATTTCTATTGCCAGGGTTTTCCAGATTTGAGCCTCTGCACAATTTCATTCTACTAGAATTTTTAATTTTTCCCAAGAGCTCTAACTCTCGTAGCAAATTCACTAACTGTCTCATTATCACTTTTACAACATTCCCTAAATAAAATTTCAATTTCACTTTTGATATCTTTCTTAAATCGCTTTATCATCACCTGTTTAAAATTTTCATACTCAATTACATTTTCCATAGCCTTATCCTCTCTGCAGAAGAACAATACTGGCCCTGTTAATTTAATTTTTCAAATTATTATTTAAAATTTGGATTCCAATTCGTAATTAAGCCTATATCATCTACTCTTTGGAAAAATGTAATTGGATCAGTAGACCCATCATAATCAGCAATTTCATTTGCCAAAGCAAAAGACACACATAAGGGAGCTGGTCCCAGGGCCACTTGTGCTTCAGCATCTACATGGGGCTGAGCCAATGGTGGGAGTGGAGCTGGTACTGGTGCTCTAATCTAACCCAGATTCATTTTAAATTTCAAGTTTTAACAATAGTAAATATCTTATTTTATCACTGCTTGCCGATACTGGACTTAGAATTAAATTTTTTATCTATCTTAATAACAACCTCCTAATAACAACAATCTTAATAACACCGCATTATGTTAAAAAGTTTTTATTAGCACTAATTAAATCTCTTGAGTTTTAAATTAATATCAATACCAAAATACAATTGAGTTTTAATCCAGAGAAATTCAATCAAATATTTGAATTTTTTTACCAAATGTTAATAAAATATGGTACCTCTTGATAATTTTTAGATGCACTTATATCATGTGTCCATCTTTATACAATGAATCCCTAAACAACTCGTTAGACAACCTGGTCCCTTAATAATTTAGAGATTATACTGTTCATTTCTATGTAAGAAACATCTAAAGATTCTGTTTAACAAACCATACCCCTTACAAAACTCTATATTCCACGATATTTATAATATGATACAATTTACAAAACTATTCTGCAGTTCTGTACTGAATATTTTACCCTTAAAGATATAATATGATACGATTTACAAAATGATCCTGTCAATTGTGCCATTTATATGTAAGGGTTTTCTAGGGTCAGTAATATCGAAGAGATGATTTAGAATTTGGAATGAGGTTCTATAGTGATAAAATACTAATTATTATACTAGGTCCATCGTAAGCTTGCGCGGGATGTAAACAAAAAATCACTACGAAATCACTAAGTATCCCTGTGCAGGCTCCCGTGATTGGAGGAATCAATTTAGCTTCCCCCTGATACACACGGCTTGGCAAAGCCAGATGAATCTTTATCTTTCTATGCTTTAATCCTTTAATCCACTAATCCCTTATGCCCTCAAAAGATTCAATTGAAAGTCTTTACGGCTTTTTACTATTTATTAAAAAGAAAAAGTATTTATTTTAATGAAAAGCTATAGCAAGAAAGACATTTATATAACATAATTATTTTATAAATTTATTTTATAAACATTATGTATAAAAAATAATATATGAAAATCATTCGATATATGATTTAATCAAAAAACATTGAAACATTTTTTACAAGCTTTATAAAAGATAGACATTAATTTATGAAAATCCTGACATATTATTTATTGTAAATTATATATTAAATAAGTATCAAACAAAAAATATATATTGAACTATATATAGAGATCCAAAGTATAGCAGGAAAGTGCAATTTTTTATTTTGCTTTCCATCATAAAATCATCTCAGATGTTGGAATTAAAGCTTTTTTTAAAAAAAATTAACAATTAAATTAACAATCAATGATTGTTGAAACAATGGTTTATGACGATTTCTGTTGCTATTTAAATTGCTATTCCAATAATCATTATCAATTTTATAAATATCGTTGATTTTTTGAATAAATTACACAAGGAATAAATCTTAAATAAAAGTCTTGGCTGTAAGACATATAAACGCCATGTACTGTATTCAGTTTGTCTCAGAATGTGTTATGATCGGTCTTAAATTGCTTTTCGAATAATCATTATCAATTTTATAAGTATCGTTGATTTTTTCAATAAATTACATGAAGAATAAATCTTAAATAAATGTGTTTGGGGCTCCTAGATACATGTTTTCTTTCCTGCACAACAATCTTAATCTTTTCCATGGAGTAGTTTAATCACTTAATCCCTTAATCCCATGATGGTGATTTCTGTCTAGTCGTTTGGCAGGAGAGTTTTCGATTTCTCCTGTGTCTATTATTTTTTATATATTTCTTTAAAAAATAATCAATTTATGTGTAATTTATTATCTTTTTTTAGCCCAATGAATAACATTTGATTATTTTTGCCCAATGTAATTTATTATCTCTTTTAGCCCAATGAATAACATTAGATTTTAAGTCAGTTTTCTTGCTTCTTTTGTGAACTACATTTTCGTGTGCGCCCAGGAACACGAAAGTAGAAGTTGCAAGACTCAATCAGCCAATAGAATTGCACTTCACCACGTGCTTTTGTTTACATCCCGCGCAAGCTTACAATGGATCGAGTATAATAATTTAGATTCAAGAGGGTTGAATCTTACATAACTTAAACATCCAACACAAGTCCGGCCAGTAGAAGCAAACTGGTGTAATTAAATAAACCGTTACACATCACCAAATTGTAATACTAACAAAAATATAGTTATTAAAAAGGTAAAGGAAAAATTAACAATATAAAATGGTGTAAATAAGTAAATTAAAGAATTAAAAATATACTGCTGTCTATTTGGGTACATGAATCAATTTAGTATGAAAGAATGATAATATTGAAAGGTATAATAAAATTCTGATTACTTCTCTTAAAAAAAAATGAAATTGTAATATTTCTCTCTTATCCTAATAATTTGGTATAAACTACCGATTATTATAATAACTGTTAAGGTGAACATTAAGTCCAATTATTCAATTTAATCAGATAACCAATTCTGATTTTATAGCAACTCTTTCTAATACTTAAGACTTATTTTATACAGCTCTTTTTACCTTCAAAATTCTATCAAAAGATTCCAAATATACCTAAAATTTAGATGAAATATCTGTATCAATTTATCTAGTAAAACAATTATGTATCACAAACAAATGTGTATATAGTGAGTGTATGAAACTCGCCATCTGTACGCTTTCCGTTTCAAGCTTTGCTGCTCCATGTCTAACCTTCATGACATCAATGCTGGCATCTGCCAAGGCTCTGTCCTGGGCATTGCTGTTCGTTCAGAATTTCCCAAATTTTAAAAAGTATAGTTTATACCTCTTTGCTGATAAGTTCATCATGACTAGTGCCCGCAATCCTGTTCATGTTTTATGTGGGTTACAAAATGCTTTATCTAAGTGTAAGAAATGGTTTGCTAAATGGAGGTTAAACCTAAACGTTGATAAATGTAAAGCCATGAGCTCAGAAAACCCCCGAAGCTACTCGTCCTATCTGGACAAGAGCTGGAGTGGGTAAAAAACTATAAATAACTTGGAGTAGTGATTGATGCCAAGATAAATTAGGGCGACCATCTCTCTTATGCTATCAACAAGGCCAAGAAGGTAAAGTTTAGTCTGGCTGCTCTTCTGAGGCGTAGCAGTGCTCTTAGAGTGGATAGCAGATGTATATATAATGGTAATCCGAAACCATTATTCTGTATTGTGTGCCTGCCTGGGCAACAATTTGCAAATCCAGGTGGAAGGGCCTCGAAACCTTCCAAAATGTCACCCTGAGGACCATTGCCCAACTCAACAGAAGAACAGGAACTAATACTTCCATTGCTGAAGATTTCAGTATACATACCATTGGAAACCACGTTCAAGGGTCGCTGAAGAAGCTGCTTCTGAAGACTAAGGACCATCCTAATCTATTGGATGAAAATATTCTGGATCACCGGCTCACGTATAGAAGTACACCCAGCATCGCAGGCCTTATCACATCCTGAACATCAAATTCGACAACATCCAAAAAGCTATCATTCCAACCTACTGGATCACCTAGTTCTTTTGTGTACTATCGTCAATCAACAATCAACTCTAACTACCTCGTAGGAAAGGACTCCAATTTAAATGACCTCTGAATGATTTAACCAGGTTCATCGGGCTTCTTTCCTAATTCAGCGTACTTGGCTATTACTTAGAGGAGTATGGCATGAGAAGCATGGCTTCCGGACCGCTCGTTTTTAGTTTTTTTTTTTTTTTCGTTCGATTGTCGATTATAAGTTTGATAGGGAACTTAAGGGAGACATGTGTGACTCCTTTTCCTACTCAGTAGATAATGCCTTATTTATGTCCATTACTACATCATCATTTTATGCTTGTTATTAATAATTCTTGTAAACAAATGTTCAATCGTTGCAATATGAGCACCTCAGTTTCGAAATTATTCAAATTCACACAGAACATAGTCAAAATGTATTTTTCTGAAATGTTTGGATGTGCTGTGTTACCAAATAAAGATAGGTGATAACCCTAGCACGGTTCAGACTTTTTGTTTTTTTGATTAAATTTGGCAATATCTTCAAAATAATCCATAAAAAGGCTTAGAATTTATATTATAAAAAATGTTAATGAAAATTCGAAAAATTTATTTTCAATCCTCAAATTGAATAAACCTCTCCAGATATACCACTGTTAGTCTAAATAATTTCTTAGTCACATAATAATCTTACCTTAGATATACACTTGATGTTGTTGCAATTCCCTATCTTCTCTCGATTTTTTGAAGCAAAACTTGGCCATTCGTCGCTTTGTGTTGTCTAGTGGTCGCCGATTCTTCTATTGACATGCTTACCATTTGCTCAATACAGCACGGAGGTAAAGGATTGCTTCCACTGTCGTTTTTCTACTATTTCTCAATAGTCTGCTACCTCTCCATTATCTAAGATACTGATTATTTTTAAAGATTTTCAAAAACTTTTTTCGTACGAAGAATTCTCTTATCTAAGAAAAGCCTTAATAACAGGAATTCTATGCATTGTTACAAATTGAAACTTAACTATATTGCACAAACTTTGCTAGTCTTTGTTGGTCATGAGACATACATAGTTGGTCCGTGCAGAGTGCTTGTGAATTGCGTGGTGATACCATTGTTAAGCATTCTTGAACAATTTTGCCTTGCATTCTTGATCATGAGATATTTCTAATAATCATAACCATGAATATCGACTTTTTATAAATAATTATTAATTTTTCAAAATCTGAGGTAGACAGTGACCTCACTCATGGATTTAAAGATCAAGTATGCAAAATTTCTCCAAGATCGGAATATAACTGTAGATTTGTATGAGAAACAAATCCACAAACAAAGAAACAAACAAACAAACATCCTTCTTTATATAGCAGTGGTACCCGGCCTCTGCCGGGATAATTACACTTGTAGGACAAACTCAAAAAATTAATTTAAACTCCCGGTTGGTTAAATAATAACTTAAGCAATACAATACAGAGCAAAGGGACTATACATTCTAAGAAAACTACCAAATACAGGAATTCTAGGTCATATACTGGTACTTATCTAAACTCTTCTTGACTTGCCTCTCCATTGCGGTGCATCACCAGACACTTTAGACTCAAATTTTTCTTGCCCTTGACGTAAAAGCTCTTATGCCCTCTTGCTATGTTCGAAACTCCCTTTATTCAGATGTTTCAAATGCCCATATGACTTTTTCTGTTTTAGTTGCAGAGTTTCTCTTTTTTTCTCAGAGTTTCGTTCTTTCTCATTCCTTTCCAGACACATACATTTTTGCCAGTCGTTTGGACGATTAACAGAGAGCTCAAGGGAGACATGCCTGACTCCTTTGTGTCATCATCATTACTTTTTGTCACGTCGCTAAGACACGCTGCGTTATTATTTCTTTGTCACGTCATCATCATTTTATGCTCATTATTAATAATTCTTGGAAACGAACGTTCAATCATCGCACCATCAGCATCTCAGTTACCAAAATATACACATTCCGACAGAATATAGTCACAATGTATTTTTATGAAATCTTTGGTTCTGTTGTGCTACAAAATAAGCTAGGTGATAACCCTGGCCTGGCTGGGAATTTTTTTAAATTAAATTTTGCAATATCTTAAAAATAAAAACATGAAAACGCGTAGAATTAATATAGTAAAAATTCTTAATGGAAATTCGAAAAAAATTTTTAAATGACCTCTCCAAAAATGCCATTGCTAGTCTAAAAAATTTCTTACTCACTTAATTTTATTTTAGATGTACACTTGATGTTGTTGCAATTCAACTCTTCTCTCGATGTCTTAAAGCAAAACTTCATCAGTTTTATGTAGTCTAGTGGTCGCCAATTCTTATAGTTACTTGCTTACAATTTGCACAAACAGCACGAAGCGAAACGAGTGCTTCCTCTGTCGTCTTTCCACTCTTTCTCAATACCCTGCTAACTCTCCATTATCTCTAGTTACTGATGATTTTTAAAAAATTTCAAGAAATTATGTGCTAAGAACTCTCTTTTCCAAGAAAACCCTGAATAACAGGAATTCTATGCATTGTTGCAAATTGAAACATATCTACATTGCACAAACTTTGCCTTGCATTGTTGTTCATTCATATATATATAGTTGATACCTATATTGCACAACGATTTCCTTGCATTGTTGGTCATGAGATATATATATTGTTTCTCCGTGCAGAGTTTGTGAATTTCGTGTTGATGCCATTGTTGATACTTATTGTTGGTCAGGAGATATTTCTTTTCCATATGCTTTGCCATAACCATAATTAACGATTATTTATAAATAATTAATATTTTTACGAAATCTGAGGTAAACAGTAACCTACCTCATGCTTCGACATGTATTTGTATGACATGTTTGGATCCGATGTGCTACCAAATATGCGATGAGATAACCCTGGGCGTAGCTCGGACTGTTTTTATGATTAAATTTTGCTATATCTTAAAAATAAGTTACTGAAAACGCTTAATGGAGCAAAAATTCATAATGAAAATTCAGAAAAGATTTTTTAAAATGCTTACAATGGATGAACCTTTCTATGCATGGAGCTGCTAGCCTAAATAATTTCTTAATCGCATAATCTTACTATGGATGTTCCCCTAGTTGTTGTTGCAATTCCTACTATCGATGTCTTGAAGCATAACCTGTCCATTGATCTATTTTTGTAGTCTAGTGGTCACAATACAGTGAATTGAGCAATTCCTCTATTAACATACCATTTGCTCAATACAGCAAATAGCTAAAAGACTGTTTCCTCTGTCGTCTTTCCGTTCTTTCTCAATAGTCTGCAAACTAGGCATTATCTCCAAACAAGAAGGCATCCTTGGAAAGGTCCATCCATTGTGAGCCTTTAAAAAAATTTTTTCGTTAAATCAAGTCCCAATATATAACCCAGAATGGATTTTTTCAGTGAATTACTGTCTTTCGGATATTTCTTAGAACGGATAGTCCCTTCGCTCTATATTATAGTGATTGAGTTATTATTTAACCAATTTGGAGGTTTAATTTAGCTTTTTGAGGTTGTTCTGTTTACCTACAAGCGTAATTATCCTGGGCAACGCCGGGTCCTCTGCTAGTCTATCTATCTATATATATAAAGAAGGATGTTTGTTTGCTTGTGGATTTGTGGGTTTGTTTGTGGGTTTGTTTGTTTGTTTTTTATACAAATCTACAGTTTTATTCCGATTTTGATAAAATTTCACATACATGACCTTCAAAGCATGAGGAAGGTCACTATCTACCTCAGATTTCGAAAAAATAATAATTATTGATAAAAAATCGATATTCATGGTTATGGCAGGGCATATTAGTGAGAAATATCTCATGACCAACAATGCAAGGCAAAGTTTGTGCAATATAGAATTCAATGCATAGAATTCCTGTTATTCAGGCTTTTCTTCAAATAGAGAATTTTTAGGACCTAACAATTTCTTGAAAATCTTTAAAAATGATCAGTAACTGGAGATAATGAGTTAGCAGACTATTGAGAAACAGTGAAAGATGATAGAGGAATCACTCTTTTAGCTCCGTGTTGTATTGAGCAAATGGTAAGCAAGTAAATAGAAGAATCGGCAACCACTAGACTACAGAAAGTGAAGAATGGCCAATTTTTGCTTCAAGACATCGAAAGAGGACAGAAAGTTGCAACAACATCAAGTGTAATTATCCCGGGCAACGCCGGGTCCTCTGCTAGTCTTCTATATATATATAAAGAAGGATGTTGTTTGTTTGTGGGTTTGTTTGAGGGTTTGTTTGTAGGTTTGTTTGTTTGTTTTTTATGAAAATCTACACTTTTATTCCGATTTTGATAAAATTTCGCATACATGACTTTCCAAGCATGAGGTAGGTCACTGTCTACCTCAGATTTCGAAAAAATAATAATTATTGATAAAAAAAATCGATATTCATGGTTATGGCAGGGCGTATTAATAAGAAATATCTCATTAACAACAACGCAGAACAAAGTATTTGCAACAGTGGTATCAACACGCAATTCTCAAACACTCTGCACGAACCAACACTATATATCTCATGACCAACAATGCAAATAAAATTTAGTGCAACAATAAGTATCAACAATGGTGTCAACACGCAATGCACAAACAATATGCAAGGATCAACAATATATGTCTCATGACCAACAATGCAAGGCAAAGTTTGTGCAATATAGAATTCAATGCATGGAATTCCTGTTATTCAGGTTTTTCTTTGAAAAGAGAATTCTTAGGACTTTAACAATTTCCTAGAAATCTTTAAAAAAGATCAGTAACTGGACATAATGTAGGGGCAGACTATTGAGAAAAATTGAAAGACGATAGAGGAATCACTCCTTAAGCTCATCAAGTGTACATCTAAAGTAAGATTACGTGAGTAAAAAGTTATTTAGACTAGAAGGCATCCTTGGTGATGTCGCTCCATTGTGAGCCTTAAAAATTTTTTTTCGCTAAATCAAGTCCCAGTATATCAGGTAGAATGAATTTTTTCAGTGAAGAGGGAAATTTCCTGACTTTCGGATTTTTAATAGAATGGATAGTCCCCTCGCTCTATATTGTAGTGATTGAGTTATTATTTAACAAATTTAAAGGTTTAATTTAGCTTTTTGAGGTTGTTCTGTTTACCTACAAACGTATTTATCCGGGCAATGCCAGGTCCTCTGCTAGTCTTCTATGCATTTAAAGAAGGATGTTTGTTTGTTTATGGGTTTGTTTTTTTGCTTCTTATGCAAATCTACAGTTTTATTTCGATGTTGATGAAATTTTGCATACTTGACCTTCAAACCATGAGGAAAGTCACTGTCTACCTCAGATTTCGAAAAAATTATATTTATCGAAAAAAATTGGTAATTGTGGTTATGGAATAGTATATTATTTAGAAATATCTCATGACCAACAATGCAAGGCAAATTTTGTGAAACAATAGGTATCAACAATGATATCAACACGCATTTCTCAAATACTCAGCACGGACCAACAATATATACAGTATATCTCATGACCAACAATGAAAGGCAAAATATGTGCAAAATATGTGCAATGCTTAGAAAAGAGAGTTTTTAGTACTTAGTTGAAAATTTTTAAAAATGATCAGTAACTGGAGATAATGGAGAGTTAGCCGACTATTGAGAAAGAGTGGAAAGACGACAGAGGAAGCACTCTTTTAGCTCCGTGGTGTATTGAACAACTGGTGAGCATGTCAATAGCAGTATCGGCGATCGCTAGACTACACAAAGACATGAATGGACAAGTTTTGAAACAAGACATCGAGAGAAGAAAAGGGGATTGCAACAACATCAAGTGTACATCTAAAGTAAGATTACGTGAGTAAGAAATTATTTAGATTAGCAGTGGCATTCTTTGAGAGATCTATCCATTGTGAGCCTTTTTCAAATTTCCGTTAAGAATTTTTACTGTATCAATTCTAAGCGTTTTCATGTGTTTATTTTTAAGGTATTTCAAAATTTATTTAAAATAAAAAGTCTATCACTTATTGGTAGTACAGCAGATCCAAACATTTCCTAAAAATACATTTCGATTAATTTCTGTGAGACAGTGTATATTTTGGAAACTGAGGTTCTGATAATGCGATGACTGAACGTTCGTTTTCCAAGAATTATTGATAATGAGCATAAAGTAAGATGCAGAGACAGAACATCATTAAGGTAGCGTCTATTGATTTGGAATATGAGTCAGGCGTGTCTCCTTTGACCTCCCTATCAAACGTCCAGACGACTGTGAAAAATCTATGTGTTTGAAATGGAAAGAGAAAGAACGACTATTGGTCAGACAAACTCTGCAACTAAAACAGAAAAAGCTATACAGGCGTTTGAAACATCTGAACAACGGGAGTTTTGAAAAAAGCAACAGGGTATAAGGGCTTCTACGTCAAGGGCAAGAAAAACTTGAGTCTAAAATATCTGGTAATGCTCCGCAATGGTTAGGCAAGTCAAGAAGAATTTCGATAAATTCCCGGTATATCACCTAGAAATACCGGGTATTTTCAGTTGAATGGATAAACCCTTTGCTCTGTGTTGTATTGATTAATTTTTTTTAACCAATTGGGAGTTATAATTTAATTTTTGAGATTGCTCTCTTTACCTACAAGTGTATTTATCCTGGGCAACGCTGGGTACCTCTGCTAGTCTTATATATATATAAAGAAGGATGCTTGTTTGTTTGTGGGTTTGTTTGTTTGTTTGTTTTTTATAAAAATCTACAGTTTTATTCTGATCTTGATAACATTTCGCATACTTGACCTTCAAAGCATGAGGTAGGTCACTGTTTACCTCAAATTTCGGAAAAATAATAAATATCGATGAAAAATCGATATTCATGGTTATGGCAAGGCATATTAATGAGAAATTTCTCATGACCAAAAATGCAAGGTAAAGTTTGTGCAACAATAGGCCCATCCTGTTCCCATCAACAATGGTATCAACGCGCAATTCACCAATAACAATGAACATAAAATGATGATGCAATATGGATAAGTTTCAATTTATTACAATGAATGAAATTTCTGATATTCATGCTTTTCTTAGAAAAGAGAGTTCTTACGCATCAATGTGAGCCTTTAAAAATTTTTTGTTCGAATTTTCATTAAGAATTTTTACTGTATTAATTCTAAGCTTTTTCATGTGTTTATTTTTAAAATATTGCAAAATTTAATTTAATTTTTTGAGATTGTTCTGTTTACCTGTAAATGTAATTATCTCGGGACGCGCCGGATACCTTTGTTCTATATATATATATATATAAAGAAGGTTGTTTACTTGTTTGTAGGTTTGTTTGTTTCTTTCACCAATAACAATGAGCACAAAATTATTCATAGGATTATAATAATGAACATAAAATGATAATGCAATGACAGAACATTCGTTTCCAAGAATTATTAACAGTGAACAGGAAATGGATGTAATAGACGATATAGATAGGGCAGTCTCTCTCGATGAGGGAAAGGAGGTACACTTGTCTTCCTTCAGCTCCCTAACAAGCGTACTTATCCCGGGCAATGCCGGGTCTTCTGCTAGTATATATATAAAGAGGGATGTTTGTTTGTAGGTTTGTTTGTGGGTTTGTTTGTTTGTTTTTTATACAAATCTACAGTTTTATTCCGATCTTGATAAACTTTCGCATACATGACCTTCAAAGCATGAGGTAGGTCACTGTCTACCGCAGATTTCTGAAAAGTTATAAATATCGATGAAAAATTGATATTCATGGTTATGGCAAGGCATATTATTGAGAAATTTCTCATGACCAACAATGCAAGGCAGTGTTTGTACAACAATAGGTATCAACAATGGTATCAGCACGCAATTCATAAACACTGCATGGACCAACAATGTATATCTCATGACCAACAATGCAAGGCAAGGTTTGTGCAACAATAGGCCCAACGTGTTCGCATCAACAATGGTATCAACGCGCAATTCACCAATAACAATGAACATAAAATGATGATGCAATATGGATAAGTTTCAATTTATTACAATGAATGGAATTCTTGATATTCAGGCTTATCTTATAAAAGAGAGTTCTTACGCATCAATGTGAGCCTTTAAAAAAATTTTTTAGAATTTTCATTAGGAATTTTCACTGAATTAAAACTAAGCAATTTCGTATGTATTTTTAAGATATTGCAAAATTTAATTTAATTTTTTTAGATTGTTCTGTTTCCCTGATTATATCGGGCAACGCCGGGTACCTTTGCTAGCTCTATATACAGGGTGTTTCAAAAATATGTACAATAAATTTAGTGACATATTCTTCAGGTCAAAAAATGACGAAAATGTTCCATAGCACGCTGTCTGGAAACGATTTATTTACGCGATACAGCCAACTAAACACGTGGCTCCAAATTACAGGAATTGTTCAAAGTGCCCACCACCAGCTCGCACGCAGGTTCAGTTGTCGGTGTCGGTGTGGATAGTCCGTTGGGTTCAGTGCTAGAACCAGTTGCAGGTGGTATGGATGCAAAAGCTGACGGTGAAGAAGACGCCAAACAGATGAGTGCGGAATGTGTACCATGGAAGAAATACGACGGGTGTTTGTCACGTGGTTCATCATGTATGATGTCAATTATCACATCCTCCTCATCCGGA
>JAHWFO010076545.1:4621-62947 GCA_023313115.1 Rhysida immarginata | reverse complement strand
AGCTTATTTGGTAGCACGTCAGATCCAAACATTTCATAAAAATACATTTTGATTATATTCTGTGGGAATGTGTATATTTTCTAAAGTGAGGTGCTGATAATGCGATGATTGAAAGTTCGTTTCCAAGTATTTTTAATAATGAGCATAAAATGATGATGCATTGACAGAACAGTATTAAGGCAGCTTCTACTTCAATGGCAAGTAAAACTTGAGCCTACATTATGTGGTGATGCTCCGCAGTGGTGAGGCAAGTCAAGAAGAGTTCAGATAAAGTCCCGGTATATCACCTGGATTTCGTTTTTTTCGTAGACTGGGTAGTCACTTTCCTTTGTGTTTTTGATCTAGTTATTATTATACCAATTGGGAGTCGTAATTTAAGTTTTTGAGATTGTTCTGTTTATTTACGAGTGTAATTATTCCGGGCAACGCCGGGTACCTCTGCTAGTATCTAATATACAAAACGAAATTAGTGAGATTGCTTTAACAAACTAGTAATAAATTGTAGGAAAACATTAAGAATTATTTTTTAATATATAAACCTCAAGTACGAGGGGAATTCCGTAAGTAAATTATATATGGAAATAGAAATGAAACAAATTAGAGTACTGATTTGAAAAAAGTTTTGTCTCCTCATAATCTCCCTGTACATTGAGACAGTTTCGATCTCAACAGGGACTGAAGTCAGTGACATGACAGTCCGGAGAGAAAAAAATTGGTTTCAATGGAAGAGCAGCTGCCCACAAGCCCCGCATCACTCCAGCCAATGCCAAACGTCGCCTGGAGTGGTGCAAAGAACGTCGGAACTGGACACTGGACCAATGGAGAAGTGTGGAATGGAGTGATGAATCATGGTTTACGTTGTGGAAATCAGATGGCAGAGTCTGGGTCTAACGAATGCCTGGAGAGCGTTTCCTGCCGGAATGTGTTGTTCCAACAGTGAAGTTGTCCCGTCGTTTCACAAGCCTCTCAAAATCAGTAAGATAAAATTCTTTGGGCTGCTGTCTGAACCAGGCAGTTATTCCCTTTAATTAGGTTCATCATCGGCCGCAAGATGGTGTTTAAAAGTACCGAACAAATGGAAGTCGTGACGAGGAAATTCAGGGCTCTACGATAAACAGTATGGCCTCGTAATCCCAGAAGACTGTGAACATCTCAGTACAACTGAGTTACTGAGAGACTTCAAATGGAAAGTCCTCGAGCATTCTATGCATAGCCCTGATCTTTCTGCTAAGACAAGAGTTGGCTTTTAATAATTTATTATTTATTATTATAATTAGCATGAAATTATAATGTTTAAATGGTAATGAATAATACAATATTTGGATAAATCTTTCTATATACAAAAAGAAGAATGTTTGTGGGTTTGTTTGTGTGTATTGAATACAAATCTACAGTTTTATTCCGATCTTGATGAAATTTTGCTTACTTGAACTTCAAAGCATGAGGAAGATCACTGTGTACCTCAGATTTCAGAAAAATAATAATTATCGATAAAAAATCGATATTCATTGTTATGGCAGGGCATATTAATGAGAAATATCCCATGACCTACAATGCAAGGAAAGGTTGTGTGCAACAATGCATATCAACAAGGGTATCAACAAGCAATTCACAAACACTTTGCACGGACCAACAATATATACCTTATGACCAAGAATGCAAGGAAAAGTTTGTGCAACAATACTTATCAACAATGGCATCAACACGCAATATATATCCCATGACCAACAGTGAAAGGCAAAGTATGTTCAATTCCTGTTATTCAGGCTTTTCTTAGAAAAGAGAGTTCTTAGTACTTAACAATTTTTTGAAAATCTTTAAAAATTATTATTAACTGGAGATAATGGAAAATTAGCAGACTATTGAGAAAGAGTGCAAAGACGACAGAGGAAGCACTCCTTTAGCTTCGTGCTATATTGAAGAAATGGTAAGCAGGTCAATAGAAGAATCGGCGATCGCTAGACTACAAAAAGAGATGAATGGCGAAGTTTTGATTCAAGACATCGAGAGAAGAAAAGGAATTGCAACAACATTGGCATCGAGTAAGAAATTATTTAGACTAGCAGTGGCATCCTTGGAGAGGTCCATCCATTGTGAGCTTATAAAAAAAATTTTTTCAAATGTTTATTAAGTATTTTTACTGTATTAATTTTAAGCGTTTTCATGTGTTTTTTTTAGATATTTCAAAATTTATTCCAAAAAAAAGTCCGTGCAACACAGGGGTTATCACCTAGCTTATTTCGTAGCACAACAGATCCAAACATTTCCTAAAAATATATTTTGACTATATTCTGTTGGAACGTGTATATTTTGGAAACTGAAATGCTGATAATGCGATGACTGAGCGTTCGTTTCCAAGAATTATTGATAACGAGCATAAAATGATGATGCAGTGAGAGAACATTAATAAGGCAGCGTCTATTGATGAGGCAAAGGAGTCACGCGTGTTGCCTTTGAGCTCCGGTATATCAGCTGGGCTTTCTGTTTTTCGTATTTTTCGTAGAATGCATAGTCCCTTTGCTCTGTGTTGTATTGATTGACTTATTATTTAATCAATTGGGAGTTATAATTTAACTTTTTGAAATTTATCTCTTTACCCACATGTGTAATTAACCCGGGTAACGCCGGGTACCTCTGCTAGTGTTAAATAATAAATTTCATTTTAAGATAACCCATAGGACTTGAAAAGCTTAACGGGTGCTGTTTCTAGTTTTTTTTTATTTTAGTTTCTTCCTTTGTATTGTAGCTAATATGTAGTCGAACTTCGATAATTGGATCAACAGGACTAGGAAGAAAGTATGGATTTAGGGATTTTCTTTTTAAAATACGTATACTTCTGTATACTAATTGATGTACATAGTATCTAATGTTTAATTTTACAGTATTTACTGTATTGAAGGGTTCAGCTACATAAGAATTTGGAGTTATTAATTAATTTACATAAAAATTCACAATACGTGTACTATATATAAGAAAGAAAATTATGGATAATCGAGAAAAATATGGAATTTTCCACAACTTTGTAAATTAACCTCTAATACACCTTATCAGCAATTACTACTTTAGAAAAATACAGTATTACCTATTTATGACGAACACGGTTAGAACGAACACCGCATATAGCAAAAAAGAAATTCAGTCCCAACACCGTCAGTCTATTTTCTATGCATTTTTACACGTTCATTGAGAAATGTTTTTGAATGAAATCCGGTTACAACGAAGGGAAATCGATGAAATTTATTCGTAAAATATCACAAATTGTTACTAGAAGTCGGTCTAGACCGAATGCCTAGACACGTGTTACATTTTTTCCTAACTGCGATTTTTCTTTTTTGTGATTGGTTGGTTAAAAATTCTCGCCACCATGGCTGCCAAGCCTAGTTGAACGATCACGTGATTGTACTTGAACCACTTGAACCAATCATATGATTGTACTTGAACCACTTGAACCAATCATATGATTGTACTTGAACCACTTGAACCAATCATATAATTGTGCCATCACATGGTTAACTTGCTTGGTTAATTTGTCAAATCATTCATGCAAAATTTGTCAAGGAGTTCAACAGTGCAAAACCAAAGCGAAACGCTCTATCTCTAGAGTTAAAGTTAAATATTTTAGATGCAGCCGAAATCTTCAGCAAAGAAAGGAGATGTGGCCAAGGAATTCAAAATTCCTCCATCAACGCTATTAAAAGTGATAAAAATGCTGAAAAAACTTAGAGCCCAGGTAAAAAGAGTGCAACTTTAAAAAGGAAAAGGGTACGGACAGCAACACGCGAGGACATTGAAATAGCTATAAGGTCATTCCATGTCAAGTGTCCCAAATTTGAAAAAATGATAAAAGTCACCATCTTCAATTTCGTTGAAATTTTGTATAGTTAATGTTGGATGCATCTACTGATATGTGCAAAATTTCAATCTCGAATTTAGTATATTAAGAGTGGCAGGGACTCCGGAAGAAAGGCTCCCTTCGGAATGCGACTGTGCGCACAAATAAATTGCCAACTTTCAAGTGCTGCTGTATTGGAACTACAGCAGGTGCTATCCTGAAAATTGGAAATTGTGGACAACATTTAATTCTTTTCAGAGTGGTTACAGTATCAAGATTTGGAAGTTTTTATTTTTAGTGGAACGCCATTGCAAAGTGGGCAAAATAGTTTGCCGCACAAAATTTAAATAAGAATTTTGCAACTTAGAAATGAAACCTTCTGGAAGCTTGTGTTTTTGCAAGCCAATTAATCACACTTATCAGCTGCTAGGCTCTCTTACTTTCAAAAATATGTGTCTTTGAACTTGCCATTTAAATTTTTTTGCAACCAATTTTCCTAATTTCAAAGCCAAATAGCACAAAACCTTTTTGTTCCAATCAAGGCCTTTTATTGTCATTGGAAAGAGCAGACTTTTTGCTTCAAGAATCGTCTTGTTTTGCTTCGGGGTCTATTACTTCAATGCAAGAAAATATACATTCACTTGCATGAGTTCGTGCGGGTCGAGACCTCCAGACACGTTCTCGAACCCGTACAATGGTCCGTTTCCTGTCGAGAAATGCACAACCATTCTCTGCACAATCCACAGATACGGCTGGGACGAGACCATACACATGGAACGCCTAAAACCCTCCTTCATCTAGACCGACTCCGCTGCTGAACCTATGCAACGATGACGATGACTACACCATCCCAAGCCAACCAGGCCGTGTCTCCTGCAGCTACAGCCACAGCTCCAGCAAACCCCATCGTCTGCACCACCACCGGATCCGATGAGGAGGTACGTTTCTATCCCAGATACCTGTAACAAACCACGCCTCCGGCGTTCGGGTGGGGGGCAAAGTACTATGGCGAACTCCACGGCCCCTTCTGCAGATCGCTTCCAGACGGTGGTGAAGCCGAGATTCACCCGATGACCACCAGAATCCACTCCAAAAAACACGCGTGGCACTCTAGGAAAAAAACCAGGACTCCGCTCCAGATCGACAGCCAGTCAACAGAAAACTACCGGATTGCCTCTCACACAGACATGTGCCTGTCACAGCATCGGAACACATGGCAGATCCCTGATCGAACCGTCAGCAATCTAAACTTTTATACATTTCACGTTGTTGTTGTTATTATTATTATTATTATTATTATTATTATTAAATGGTGTAATTTTAAAAGTATAATGTATCTTTAGTATGTAGTCTTATTAAATTAGCCTTCTATATATCCAGCAAATAATGGAGTCAGATTAAATGGATTGGTCACAACACAACACATGAGAAATTTAACTCTACAAAGGGTCTTATCCTAGGATCCCAAGCCTACGGTGTGATACACTGGATCCTGATACACTTTTCAGCAAGTAGATGTCTAAATTTTGTCACACGGTTGTTTATTATTTCACAATAAATTGAAATTTATTGTTTATGCTCAGCATAAACGCTTCTTCCAAATTGTATTGCCTTCCCATAGCTATTGCACTAGGAGCAAGAATGTTGGCTATAATATGCTGCTCAGGTATCCTTCAGGTATCTTTCCTAGAGGGCCAATGAAATGAGCGAGCAATTCCAGGTGGATGCATGAAACTGAGGAAAGCGTCATGTTCTTCAACTGAAACTGCACAAATATTACCAATCCACCATTTGTTGTCATAAACACAAGCAAAATTTAAGATTAGTAACTGAGCGGGATAGCGAACTGATAATAGCAAATGGGTTCAGGGATGCTACAAATAATGACATAGCATTCGAAACCATGCTAATTCGAATTTGAGCTTCATTTATGGGCATAAAGTGGTAATTTTCATGTGACCCTGCAAGTGTATGGAAATCCTTAAATCTTTCTTCTTGACTGGCTCTGATTTTAGGAATAAAAAAGAACTTGATTTCATTTATTTCTTGATTAAAGTAGTCAAATAAATTTCTTGATGTCAAAATTTGGTCATCAGTGGGGGGCACTGAAGGCTGGCAAGGGCTCCTCGGCGTTTCACAGTGCCACCAATACCATTACAAGAGGACTTACTATGATTTGTAGCAAAAAAATTACATTCTGCAGTGCAATTAAAATCAGCTTGGTGATGGCGCAGATTTGCACAATTCTTGTAGATCTTCTACTAGGCTGCAGAGCTACTGAATGTGCGCTACCTTTCCCATAAAATTCTTTAGGTATTCAATTAATTTGATCATAGAAGTTATTTGTTGATGATCAATGTTAACAATTTGGCTGTCTAGGACAAACGGGTTCCCTTCATATCAATCTCAAGAAACATACCTCATTTCATAATTAAGCAGTTTTTAAAGTACATTTTCTTGCATTGAAATAATAGACTTCCAAGCAAAACAGGATGATTCTTGAAGAAAAAAAGCTTGCTCTTTCCATTGACTGTAAAAGATCTTGATTGGAGAAAAAGGTTTTGTGCTCTTTGGCTATGAAATTAGGAAAATTTGCTGCAAAAAATTTAAATGGCAGGTTCAAGGACACATTATCTCTGAAACAAGAAAGCCTATCAATTGATACTTTGGAAGTTTAAAGCAAGTAGTGTGTTTTATTGGCTTTATGAGCAGCAAAATAATGCTTTAAATTTTATGTGGCAAATTATTTTGCCCAATTTGCAATGGCATAGCACTAAAAATAAAAACTTCCAAATCTTGATACTGTAACCACTGTGTAAAGAATGAAAAGTTGTCCACAATACAGCAGAGGACCCGGCGTTGACCGGGATAGTTACACAGTAGGTAAACAGAACAATCTCAAGAAGTTAAATAAACTGATGTATTTTTTGAAAATAAACTGTAATAGGTTATGCACTGCTAAAACGTTCCAACACACAAACACACACCCACACCCACACCCACAAAGAAACATATACACACTTTTCCCAATCGTCTGAACGCTTGTTAGGGAGCTGAAGGAAGACACGTGTATCTCCTTTGCCTCATCGAGAGAGACTGCCCTATCTATATCGTCTATTATATCCATTTCCTGTTCATTGTTACGTATTCTTGGAAACGAATGTTCTATCATTGCATCATCATTTTATGTTCATTGTGATAATTCTTTGAATAGAACTTTCTAACATTGCATCATCATTTTGTGCTCATTGTTATTGGTGAATTGCGTGTTGTTACCATTGTAGATACTTGTTGTTGCACAAACTTTGCCTTTCACTGTTGGTCATGAGATATTTCTCATTAATATGCCTTGCCATAACCAAGAATATCAATTTTTTATCAATAATTATTATTTTTCCGAAATCTGAGGTAGACAGTGACCTTCTTCATGCTTTGAAGATCAAGTATGCAAAATTTCATCAAGATCGGAATAAAACTGTAGATTTGCATAAGAAACAAACAAACCCACAAACAAACAAACAAACAAACAGACCCACAAACATCCTTCTTTATATATATACAAAGACTATTATTTAATAAAAATAAAAAAATAAATAATAATTGACAATATAATATAATTAATAAATAATAAATAAAACCAAAGTCAAAATAAAAATAAAAGGCTGACGTATCAGATAGAGACTATCCTTTATCAAAGCAAAAAGGAGAATATCCTTTGTTCTCTAAAGGCAATTAGAATATTAGAGAATTATCCTGAAGTTATGAAAAGAGTGAAATTATGAAGAGAGAAGTTATGAAAAGAAAGACGCGAGTGGCCCAGGAGCCAAGCTCACTTTGCACGCTCGCCGAAAGAGTAACCCGGAGAAGTTACACAGGACTGAGAGAGAGAGAAGCCTTATGAACCTGTTTGGTCCGCCAGAGAAGAAGCCCCCAGAAGGGACGAGTCAGATTGCAGATTCATGAGTAGAGTTCCCAAAAATCAGCACGATCTAAAAGATCCAATAGTTGGGGAAGACGGCCTTTTTAACATCATCAATGCAGATATCCAGGATATGGCGGGGTCATCGAAACCTGAGGGAACCCTTACCAATGAGTGGATGGTCCAGAATGCCAGAAATCAGAGTATTTTCATGATTCCACGTCTTGGGTATCATGTTTTTCATAAGTGTCTAGACAACGGTGCCTATGTGGGTCATCCCCAAATCGTCGTAGATAGAGTGGTTGTTGGCAACTCTTCTGTCAAGTTGGGCAATGAATCGGAGAGCAACATTTTGGAAGGTCTGGAGATCCTTCCACCTAGTTTTGCAAATAGAAGCCCAAGCACGTATTCCATGAAGAAAAATAGAGCGAATCACAACCTCATATATCAAGTGTTTATTATCCACACCAAGTGCGCTGTTTCGCCCCAGTAGTGCAATCAAACTGAACTTTGCTTTCTTTGATTGCATAGCTTTTTACCCACTCAAGTTTCTTGCCAAATAAAAAGAGGTTCTTTGGAGGGTTTTTGCGTTTGCGAGTGATGAACATGACTTTGCACTTTTTGATATTCAGCTTTAATCGCCACTAGTGAATCAGATCTCGCACTGATGTAAAGCTCTCGAGTGATGAGATGTGCTGGGTTTCGTGCCCAAGTCATGATGGACCCGTCGTCAACAAACAAATAAAGATTACACTTTGTATACTTGGGAAAGTCATTGATAAAGAAGTAGAGTAAAGCTGGCCTCAAGACAGAGCATTGGGGTACACGAGCATTAACATCGCAGGCTCCAGACAAGGGTTTTGAAAAAATTCTTTTTTTTTTCAGTGAAGTGTACATTTGTTAGGATGGGACAAAAGCAGCGATTTCACAAAACTCATCGAAACAGAATAAATTCCAGATGAATTACACTGGGATAGTCAAGAAGCCTGATCAACCCAAGCGGTCTTCCACGTTATATAAATAACAAAATAAGTTTGACGATTGTCAGAAACAAAATACAAACGAAGTTTAAAAAAATACAGCGAGAGGGAATATTATCACATCTTCCAGTAGTCCGGGAAAGAAACGTTGCTAATATCTTCAAAATTGACGTCAAGAACGTGCCTTGGTTTACAATACTGCTTATGCCAGTTCATAATTCATTGAGTTCTTCAGTATCCCATTCACAAGTTTAATGTCGTTAGTCCTCATCTTCTATATCATAATGAAACGGAGGTCCTGTATAAACTTTCCGATATGGGCCAAGTGGATAAATTGGTTTTTCACCGTTTTCTGCCACGCTCAGCAATGGACCTCAGGGTAACATTCTGAAACGAATGTAGTTCACTCCATCTGGATTTACATATAGTCGCCCACGTAGGCATGCCATAGAGGAGTATGATCCGGTTAATCGATATGTACAGAAGTAGCTTGTTGTCAATGCTGAGGGCGCTGTTGCGACCCATGAGGCCTATGATACTGTACTTAGCCCTCTTCGGGCATGTCATAAAGGCAGTGTCATCCGCATAATGGCAGTATCATGGCTTAATGGCAGTATCATCAGCATAAAAATAGAGATTACAATTATCAGTTTTCAGGAAATCATGTACAAAGTAATAAAATAGCACAGCCCCAAGGACAGAACCCTGAGGGACACCGGCAGTTACAATATGGAGCGTGGATAGATTTTCTCCAACTTTGGCTTGATGGGATCTGCCGTCAAGAAAGAATTTCACCATCAAAATCAAATCAGCAGGGAACCCTTCTCTAATCATTTTGTAGACAAGGCCCTCATGCCACACAAAAGCGAGAAATATCATCCCACAGTATCTGGAGAGGTTCAGGGAGGTGCTCAGGTCTTCAACGAGCCTCCATATCTGTATCGGACAAGAGTGGGCAGCACGAAAGCCAAACTGCTTTTCCCAAAAAAGGTCATTTGCTAGACAGTGGTCTGGGAATCTGACGAGGATCGTTTTCTCTAACACTTTGGACATCGATGGTAGCAGGCTAATAGGTCGGTAGCTCGCGGGAATTGCAGGATTTTGCCCCTGCTTGGGGATACTCAACACAATAGATTTCTTCCAAGCCACAGGGAAGTAAGAAAATTTCCAGCAGTCGCTAATGATATTGGTGATAAGGTCAATAAAGTTCTTTGGGAGATTCATAAGGGCGTTATTACTCACCTTGTCTTTTCCTGGAGCCTTCTTCTTTTTCAGCTTACTTATGATGGTGGCGATCTCTCCAGCCTCAATGTTTTTCTTTGTTAAATGCTGCGGGACTTCATCAAATACCTTCTTCTACACGCTGAGACATGATTTGGCTCTCGGGCTTATCATTAGTAGGAGTAACAAACTGCATTTCCAGTGAATCTGCAATGACTTGGGCCTTGTCCTGATCAGTTTGCAAATAGTCACCTTGTGGTGTACAGAGTGGAGGAAGCGTATCATTTATCCTCTTCTGTAAAGCCCTGGCCATACTCCAACTGGAATTGTCGCGTTCCGACAAGCTTTTGAGTTTGTCATACTATCTAGCATCCAAAGTTCTTTTATCTTCTCTTGGACTCTTCGCAACTAGCCTGTTGTACTTATTTTTGAGCCAAGGTTCATGATAGCATTGCCATAGTCTACAGGTCCTGTTTCTCTCAGCAATTAGGTGTTGGATTCCAGGGGTGAGTTGTATCGATGAGGAGGTTTATTCTCTGATGGACACTTACTAGCTTCTATGGCACTGTTAATACATCTAGTGATGTCTTGAACACATTGATTGAGTAAGCAACGTCGGGATGGGAGCTATAGTCCCTAAGAATATCTTTGTAGAGCCACAGGCTTGTGATCAGAAGAAAGGTCATCAATCGTGAAGAGATTGTACGGTTTGCAGAAACCCTTCAAGAGCGAGATGTCCAAAACGTCACTACTAGGGGAGTGGTCGCAGTAGTAAGTCCACAGGTCTAGTAGCGATGATATCACCTCTACCTTGTATGTACCAATAGAGAATCATGCCGTTGTAATTCTGCGTTCTGGAGTTCTAGCTTGGGTGTTTGGCATTTAGGTCACCAGCCAGGACGACTGGAGTGTCACCACTGAAGAATTCATCAAGCTCGCTAATGTCAATGTAATGTTTAGGTGAATTGTAGAGCGCCACGAACTTCATTTCACCACAGGAGACGTCATTCATAATGATGGAGGCCGATTCCATACCTGCATAAGACTTGGAGACTAATTCTTGGTGTTGAATTCCCTTCTTAATGATTATCGTAGCGCCCCCAGAAGCACATCTTGCAGCATTTGAAGCCATTCGATCATTACCGTACACACAATAGCCAGGTAGCCTGAAGTCTTGGCTTGGTTTGAGGTGAGTTTCACAGAGGAAAGCAACGTCGATTTCTTACTTTATCATAAAATTGTGAAACTCGACACGCTTTCGGGAAATGCCCCTAGCATTCCATATCACGCACCGAAGTTCACCTTTGTTGATTATAATATATCTTTGTGCAGCCATACTAAAATTAGTTGGTCTTAAGGAGCCCACTCAACTGTGGGTAACTTTTGCCTAGATTAGAAAACAGATGAAAGATACGTCCTAATTGCTTATTCATACTTGGTAGGTCGTTGACGTTGAGGCCTTTATCTTCCAGGGTAGACACAGTTGCAGCATAGGATTTGCCTACTGTCACTTTAGAACTAGGCATCCTTTGAACATCGGGGTATTTTGGACATTTCGTGCAGCTTGAAATGTGCTGTCCACCACATCTGATGCACTTTGGGCGGTCTTGTCCTTTGATCTTGGGGAAATCTCTTGACTGTTGCACCTCAGCACATTTATTACAACGAGGATATTCCGTGCAGCCCATGCATACGTGTCCGAAGAGCAGGCAGTTGTAGCACTGTAGTGGCTTCTTGTTCCCTTGAAAGGCCTCCACTGTTACTGCAAGCGGCCCAATACGTGTTATGCTTTTCAATGATTGGTTGTGTTCGGTGTTCGGGAGCCGAACCGAAACCATCAGCATATCAATGGATCCTTTGGCTTTCCTCAATCGAATTACCTTTTCCCGGAAGTAGTTCGCTTTTATTAGGTCTTCTTGGAAGTCATCGAGGTCATACGTAATATCCACATTACGAATCACGTATTTCAAGACTTTCTCCGACTTCAGTTGATGATACTGAATTTTTAAAATATTATCACACTTAATTCCAGAGACTAACCTGTTGTGGGTTTGTTCGTCTTCACATTTACCTTTGACAGTTTCAGCTCTTCCCGTATGAACGGTGATTTTTTCCACTGAAACATGCTTCTCGAACTCAGATAGAATTGTCTTAAACGGGACGCATTGAGCCCGCACGATTATTGGCGGGAAATACCTCTTCGTGATCCTATGGTCTTCATTAGCTGAGCGATTCTGTCAAGTCTTCAGATTCCTCATTCTAGACGCACTGACGACTTCTTTGTATACTCTGGAGACGGTCTTTAAGTTATCGATCCTCGTGCCTTTTCTGAACTTTTTATTAGTGACACCAATGCAGGGACTGTCGTCCACTTCTTCATCGTTCCGTCAGAGTGACTTCTCTTACAGCCACAGTTTGTCGAACAGTCACTATTTTCTATTATATCCATAGACTCCACACTATTAGAAGAGGAAATATTTTTTAAAACATCACTTACCTTGCTGTTATCAACCGGTTTGTCATCCGTGGAGTTTCCTGCCTTCGGGGTCCCTTCAGTTCGCTTATCTTGTCAATAACATCTCTACGAGAGTCCTTAATTTCCTTGTTGATACCTTCGAACATCTCAAATCTTTTGTGTGGGGATTCGACTTTTTCCTTCAGTGCATTCATTCATCCCTTCCATCCATCCATCGACCCTGTATCCAATTCCATCCCCCTTAGCGTTTATTTCATCCCAGAGGGCTTCTAATGTTTCGTTGAATACTAGGTCAAATGCAGCAATCTTAGCATCCAAGCAGGCATCCCGGTAGGCCTTTTCGCAGGACACAGTTTTACTATCCGCCACTAGCAAATGCTCTTTAGCCGACTTCAACGTGGTTAATTTGGACGAAGCCATCATATATAAATGTATAGAACCAGGAGGGGGGAGAGTAACCTCGCAGCTAGGTGTGTGTTAAAGAAGCCGTCCTAAGAAGGACGCATCTAGCTTTAAGAAAAAAAATAAACAAGTCAAGTTTGCGAGAAAATTAATTCTACGCCAGGGACCCACTCGTGAATGATTAGAATAATAATAGACGACATGAGAAAATGTCCTTAGTTAGGTTTGCGAGGAAATTATTCCCAATGCCAGGGACCATGAGGTTAATGAGCGTCTTGATGTACTGGTTTACGGGAATATTAATTCGAACTCCAGGGTCCAGCACATAAGACGTAACAGAAGGTGAATATCGCCCTGAAAAAGGCGCACTGTGAAATGAGAATAATGAAATGATACCTGAAGAGAGAGTAGAGTGATACCTTGAAGAGCTAGCCCGTTTTGATCTTCCTGATGATAACCTCAGCCTGAGACCTCAACCGATGATGTGGAGTGATTCCCCCATTCTGATATCCCGTTATGAAAAGGAGTACTAAAGGATAGTGGTATAGTGGTTATGAAAAGAGTACTAAAGGACGACTTTATATTAAGTTAGCATAAGGAACAGTAAGACGGCATTGGCTGAAAACTAGAAGAGAACCAATGGGAGGACAGAAGATGAATTTGAAGACGTGTTAGGATAGGACAGGAAGGAGGACAAATAGAAGGTAATAAGAGGGCAGAGAGAAAAATGCAATAAGATAACACATAAAAAATTAAAATTATAAAAATTTTTAGGAAAGATAGGGTTTCTAGCATAACGATTTCGTAAAATTCCCTGATATTTCCTTGATTTTAACTGATCATAAAAGCCAAAAAAGGGGCTGATAGAATATTACACTGGGGAACAATGATTTTGGTGCCTAACAATTTTGACTTATTCCTAGGTATATGTGGGTCACTGATTCCAAAAATGCGTTCAGTTTTGCCCCATCAGCTCTAGTTTTTTAGCTTATTTACATTTTATGTCAAACTAACCATACCTCCTGGCCTGCATACAATTATACTTAAAAACAGAAAACATTGCATATATCAAGCACTTTCTTTTTTATTTAGCAATCGTATCAAGGTAATCATCTTTATTTATTCATAAGTCGCATTTGGTTTAAGTTTATTAGTTGGTGAATCCTCGTTTCTGTGATTTCCTCCGATGCACTGATCTTGGACATTCACGCTGGATGCTCCAACAGTAGTCCGCCATCATTATATCCCATCGTCCACGATACCGTTCATCCATTGAACTTATTTCCTGGTGAAAACGTTCACCCTGTTCCTCGCAGCTTCCTCAGTATCATTCATCGAGTCTTGAAATTTCTGGTCATTTATGAGTTTGCAGATTTGTGGTCCATCAAATATACCTGCTTTTATTTTCTCCATTCTCAATGCAGGAAATTTTGTACATATATAGCCAAAACATGTTCCATCTCTATTCAAAGCCTTGATTAACTGCTTCATTAATCCAAGTTTAATATGCAGTGGTGGCAATATGATGTTGTTTCTGTCAACCAAAGGTTCTGTGATTATGTTTTTTTCTCCAACGATCATGCTTTCTCTAAGCGGCCACTGTCTTCTCACCCAATGTTGATCTTTAGCTCTAGAGTCCCATAGACATATAAAGCATGGGTATTTGGTGAACCCTCCTTGTTGTCCTAGAAGAAAATTCACCATTTTGAGATCGACACAGATAGCCCATTGATGGTTGCGATATGAGATCTTCTCGAGGACTGTGGCTATTGTAGCTTGATTTTCACGCATAGCAATTGAGTGACCAATTGGAATTGACTTGTATTTGTTCCCATTATGCAAAAGAACACATTTTAGGCTGCGTTTGGAGCTATCTATAAATAATCGCCATTCACTTGGTGTGTATTTTCTTATACCTAGTTTGATTAATAGTCCTTCTTGTTTTTCTTCTGTGAAGAATTGCAGGAAGCACGTTTCCCTTTTGAGATAGAATGTGACTTTTGCTCCTGGTAACACAGTGTTTCTCTGCCAGCCTGGAAGCTAACAATTCCGACGACTTCTTTGGAAGACTTAGATCTCTAATGAGGTCGTTCAATTCCATTTGATTAAAGCCGTTTGCAACTGATAAAGATCCTTCAAAATCACTGTCAATTTGCTCAGCATAGATTTCGGCTGATTCGTCCTCTTCTTCTGATAACTCTGGAAAACTGGTAAATATAGGAACAGGTATCTCCTCTGAATGTGGAACGGGGCGTCTTGCGGAGGGTATATCGGGATATATCCACCTTTTCCGGTTTTTGCAATTGATGCCCTTTACATTCACTGAACAAAAGTAACAGTCATCACTGTGGTTTATTTGTTCTCGCCATACCACTGGTATCCCAAATTTGAAGCACTTCCGTTTTCCATTTGTCCACTGTCGCAAATGCTCTGTGCACGTTTTACATACAATGTGAGGTGCCCATGCCTTATCTTGGTCTCCCAGTTTTACCTTGAAATATGCCAAATAAGCTTGTTTTATAAAGTCAGTTATGGGTTTTCTTTGTTGAATGAATGTGTACTCCCCACAGATGAAACAAAATACATCAGGATCATTTAAACATTTTCTTTTTGACGAAGCCATGTTGCACTGAGTTATAACAAGTAGTAACCATTGTTATGACTACGGATTTTGAGGATAACGCTATTGTGGCATTCATTTGAAACTAGGGCATAAGGCAGTGCACCGAGTGTGTCAAATAGATGTGAAACTGATGACGGTTTGCAAATGGCGTGAACAGGCCTTGTGTATATAGGGAGCTATGACTATACATATGCAGAAACAATAGATCTTGGATGTATTATGCATACAATCAATAATATGTAACCACATATCGATGCAAAATTTATGATACTGATGGTTAAAGCTCAGAATTCGGATTTCTTCGCCTTCAGCGAAATGCTCCAAACAGATTTCACACGTCTCGTCTTTATTCCCGTCTTGGAAGTAATAAACGATGGTGTTCTTGAACTTATCCGGAGTATTTGGAGGATCCGGAGGAACAACAAACCCGGGCCGGGATGAAGAAACTTAATCAATATTATGTATTACGCAAACAATCAATTTACAAATGGTGGGATACAAACAAAGTAGCAATAAGAGCAAATTATAATGATTTCAACAATTCTCATAAACTAGAGCTGCTAGAACAAAATGAATGGCATTTTCGGAATCAGCAACCTCAAAATACCCAGAGTTAATTCAAAAATTTCAGGCACCACGAAAAAAATTTTTTTTTGTTCCCCAGTGTTATTTACATTGTTCAAATTTTTCGGATGTAATGATTCCCTCACTGTTCCCGGTTACAAAATTTTTTGACAACTCCCGGTCGCTAGTCACCCTGTAGAATAGTACCGCATAAAAAGGTCACTAAAAGAAAAGAGTACAGAAGCCTATGAAAAAAAGAGTACAGGGACGGACAAAAAAGGAACATATAAGTAGAAAAATATGAAAGAACATTAAAAAAGAAAAAATAACTGAGAAAGGATAAAGGAAAATAAAGGGGCCCAGATAGCCTATGATAAATTACGGAGTAGCTGAAGTTGAAGAGGAATATGGGAAAGGTAAAGAGGGATTGGTGCCTTTGCTAAGGTAAATGACATTACGGTTGAGGGAATTAAATTTCCAAAAAGAAAAGACTCAAAGAAAAAAAAGTTTTGCAACAAATTCTGTACCTACCATGCTCACAAAATTAGCTTTTCCCGTTACTCTCGGCATAATCACCAAAGGTTTGGTCTCTGCCTCCAGCATCCAATTAGGTCCCTTACCCTCTGCCACTCTATCGCAAATTCATTCCACTGCTTCAGACTCTACCCGTAGCATCCTTCCTATCCTTAGTAACCAATGCTCCAGCATTTGCACAAGCCTCTTTCAGTCCATCACCAAACACGACTCTCTCCCCTCTCTTAATCCCCCGGATATTCATGCTCTTCATACTTTCATTTGCAAAAAACTTGATTTTCTCAATTCCAAAAAATGTAATAAATTTCCGAGAGACCGTATTTGCTTCTCTAATAAATCCAATTTTTTCTCTAATCCGTTATCCGCCTATTTTCTGAACTCCCTGTCTAAAAACGATCCACTTCCCCCCACCAGCTCCAGCTCCCCTACTTTTGGAAAAACCGCGGTTATTAATCTTTCGACCATTAAACTTTCGTCTCTCGAAATCAGAACCCTGTCCCACTCCTAATACTGTCGATAACTTCAGCCGAGCCCTGAGATCCAGTCTATACTTTTCATGAATCCTTCCAATTCTACTCCCGCTACCAGCTCAATTTTCCATATTCCCAGCGACTAGACCCCTCCTCATAACATCAATCCTGAGCTTGAAGTTTACATCAAGTCCATACAAAACGACATCCTCGCCATCACTAAAAATATTAAAAACCTTTTCCTAACCTCACCAATAATGAATTCCTTTGTATCAAACGCCTTAGCAATAACCCTGATATAACAATTAAGCCCGCAGATAAAGGGGGCGCTATTGTTATCATTAACACCTCTGACTACATTAACGAAGCTACCAGACAACTCTCTGATATCACGTTCTACAGGAAACTAACCTCCGATCCTACTGACACGTTCAACACCAAACTTCAAAATACCCTCTCTCAGCTTGAATCCTCTTCCGAAATCGATAATAAACCCACCCCTTCCTGATTCCTAAATTCAGTTCTCCTTTTCGTTTTTACCTTCTTTCCAAGATTCATATACCTGGCAATCCCGGCCGTCCGATCATCTCTTGTAATAACATCCTATGTTAGCCACTTATCTCCTTATGTCGACCACCATATACGCCACATCCCATCCAGTCTTTCTTCCTATATCAAAGACACTAACGATATTATCTCCGATATCCAGCGCCTTAACTATTCTAAATACGATTTCAAGAACGTCTTCCTCTGCATGCTTGTTGTGTCTTCCCTCTATAATATTCATCATGATGATGGGATTAAAGCTGTTTCCAATAGTCTCAACACTAACAAACCTTTCCAAGTTCCTTCTACTTTTCCATCTGCCTTTTCCTATGCACCATCCTCACCTCCAATTTCTTCACTTTTAACATTGAGTATTACATCCAGTCCAGTGGCACTGCTATGGGTTTCAAAATGGCTCTCCCAATTAAGTCAACATTTTTTCGGGGAACGTAGAAACCAAACTACTTTCCCCGGGACGGACAAAAAAGGAACATATATTGCGTATAGTGGCGCCTCCGTGCGCATTCCGCGTGGAAACGCGAAATCCGTTGAGCATTTCACAATTAAAACTTTCGCGCTACTTTTCCGCTTAAGCTGTCTCCTGATTGATCCCTCTAAAATAGTATCTTCTTTCGTAAACGGAATCTTTTACTAAGCTTTTGAAGTGAAAAAAAGTCTATCAAATGAATTTTCAACAATTTTTTAAACTGAGATGTTATATATTGTTAATTTTTCATTTGGCGGAGTATGATTTAAAAATACATGAACTGTACTCCCCAGTATTTGTGTAATAAAAAAATTAAACCTCTTTTGGGTTTTAATTACAATAATATTAAAAAAAAAAATTAAACCCCTTTTGGGTAAAAGTCGAGAGTAGCATTCTCTAATTTTCTCGGAAGACATCGGTCAGCCCCGTCGCGTTTATGCATGAATTCATTATTGTAATGTGTCTAATTAATTCATAAATAATTTATCACATTATAGGAATTACATTTTACGAAATTTATGCGGAAAAACACTAAAGTCCCGTGATGGTGAATATCAGCTATGGGCGGGCTATCGGTCATTGATGTCAGCCTGGCCGCACATATATCGTCATGAGATATTTCGTGATGTGTTTTCTTGCATAACTTTCCGAAAATATAAATTCTCTAATGCAAAATATCATTTACTTTTTTATTAAATATGTTACATTTATTTAATGATTAAAAATAATAATAAATTCAGAGCTAGACAGGGCTGAAACAAGTTTTATGTGAAATAGGCTTAAAACGTGAAGGGGCTGATCAATCATCGATGTCACCCGAGAAAATTTTACCTGGTTTTGTTTTATTTTAGCTGAGCATTTCTGTGTTCCTTTATTTGGTATTCCAAATTGAAATTCGTTCATAAATTAAAGAAATAAGTTTCTCATGAAACACACATTTGCTGGCCATCGGTGTGTAGTAGAGTGTAATTTTCACGGCTTACGATTTTTACTATCACGTAGGCCGTGGTAATTTTTAAATCTCCCGCTTTAGGTTCCCCCTACATGCTTTGCGCTTCACCTGCTTCCTGATTGGCTGAGGGAAAGCGGATTCCGCAAAATTTCCAGACCTCCTTGAATGAAAAATCCGCTCCGCAGCTTTTGCCCGTGGATTGCGCTTCCGCGTGTTTTCCGCTCCGCAAAGCTCTATGTGAAACAGGCTTTACTGTTCCCTATGCTAACTATATATAAAGTCGTCCTTTAGTATTCTTTTCATAATCAGTGCTGGGGCCAGTTCTATTCAATTACTATATACGTGACTTCCCTGAAATGTCTTAGCAGCGTTGCTAGATTGGGCGATTTTTCGCAATTTAGGCGACTTTTATTTGTAAATTGCGACATGAAATTCTCATTTGCTACTTGAGACTTTTTGGGCGACATTTTATTTGTATTTTGCGATTTTTGGGCAGTTCAGCGTGTGACGTTTTGCGGCCTTCTCATTGGCTATTTTTTTTTTATCCATTCGGTTCACCTATCACCTGCCTCCGACAGTGGGTTGTGGATGTGATCTTGTAATTGATTAGATGGTTGTAATTAATCCGAGCACAACCCAAAAAAATCCCAAACCGCGAAGTAAAATTTTTACCAGCCAATTGGTTTAAAAAAAAAGCCCATTTTGCGGTTTATAGCCCAATCTGGCAACACTGCTCTAGAGGGCACCAAAATCTGGATCCGCATTTGGTGCAAATGGGGGGGGGGGGGGGCTTTAGATTTTATTCTAGGATTGTCTAGGGTAATCTAGGATATTTCTCACCAGGTGGCTAGGGTAAAAATAAAAAGCTTGGTTCCCATCACTGGGCTTGTAATGGCTTTGAAGTTACAAAAAATATATTAAATAAATTTAACCATAGTATGCATGAAATATGAGCAGTGTTACTAGAATAACTATTCAAATTGAATAATTTAATTTCTATTCGAAAAATATAAATAGAAAAAATGGTTAATAAAAAATTTAAACTTATAATTGTGCATTTTCCTTAATAAACAAGAATATAACTCATAAAACGATTTTCAAATATGCTGAAAAGTAGACTACAAAAATTTGTTGTTTAGTATTATATACAGTAATATTTTTATATAGAGCAATGGCGAAAACTGCATGTAAATTTACGTATTCGATTGCAGCGCTCACACGAATCTTTCCAAACGCGCGAAATGAGAAATGAAATTCTCGCACGTCTAATGTTAAATGTTTTAAACTACTGGGCCTATGTTCTTTCCACTGCTAGATCAAAGTTACCATAAACGTCAGGAGAGAAAAATCATTGTTTCAAAGCACCGTCGGGAAAATCTTTTAAACATTCCAAGGAGCTTTAGCTGTGATGCAGATATAATTTTAAATTTGAATATCTCACGTTTACTTGCACTTGGTTTAAATAAACAGTGGAAATATCTTTGATTCAAAATGCATTAGCAGATGAGTACCTTGTTGGGGTGCATATTAATGAGGTGGGCGTGGCCTATTCCAGCCAATCAGCGTGCAGGTTTTGCATCACGTGACCCCCCACCACCCCTACTCCTTCCTGACGTCACAGGCGTTCAACCAATCCGCATGCAGAAGGCGACTCACAGGACCCCCTCCTCCCTGTTTTTGGGTGTTGGTCTTTATTTGGGCATTGGTCTTTATTTGGGCGTTGGCCTTTAATTGGGCATTGGCCTTTAATTGGGCATTGGCCTTTATTTGGGCGTTGGTCCTTTTTGGACCTGCTTGTAAGGGCATGACACAGGGTATTTGTGGAGGGGGGTTGTGATAGAGCCACAACTGTTTCTATCCGTGACCTTTTGACATTTGGTGTCGTTGACCTCTCTCTGTGTGACCCCTCCAAACCTTCTGTTTTACTTTTTCTCTGAAACGTCTTGAATTTTGAAATTATTTTTTTTTTGCTGTACTCTTTCACTAAGGGTGGACAACCAATTATCGGATTAAAGTTCTCTTTGTATCCCTGCTCTGACACGTATTAAATATGAATTTTAGTTTTGTTTTGCTATCCTACCTTTCACTAAGGGTGGACAACCCATTATAGGATTAAAGCTCTCTTTGTATCTCAACCTCAGCTGCATTTTCATCTTTCGTTGCAATATTTCACAATATGCGACATGATTTTTCTGTACAAACTCGTCTTAATAATAATAAATTTATATATTTTTTTCGTATTAATAATAAATATCTTTTTTGTTCCATCTCTCGAATTTTTTCACTGTAATGTTGTTTAATAAAAGCTTCAATTTTTCCTTTTCCGTAATGTTTTGATGCATATGTTTTTCTTACCCTGTTACTTAAATGTTCATACATACGTACATTTTTTAACAGAGACATAAAAATATTTTTCCGACTATACATCAATTCAACAAAAAGTTTTTTTCCGAGGTGTTCATTTTGATTTTGTTAAAGGCGTTTGCTGTTTGGGTACGTTTTTCACTCTGATGTTTTTGCTAGGGTGTGAAATTTCACGTTTGTGAAATCTGTACAAGGGATAGATTTCTCATAAGTGATTTCTCTTAAAAGTTCAAATTTTTTAGAGTGGTTTTCCTAGCTCTATGGCGTTTCCAGCATAATTTTGCTATGCATAGTCTGTTTTTTTTACATTTTGAACAAATGCCCCAATGGCCGTTTTTCACGTCTCTGATTTTATCTCTTTGGCAAATTTCACTCTTTTATTTTTGTTGTGAAGGCCAGAATTCGCATCACCTGTTTCCAACCCAAACAACAACATTCGCACATTTTTTTTCCATGAACGTTTTTTAAAAATATGTATTCTTTCTAAGGTCCGTTTTAAAAAAACTGTGAAGTCTGTCAAAGTTTATTCAAGAAAAATGAAATATATAAAAAGTTTTTTTCTCTGCACAAGTGACACAGGTATTAAAAATAACAAAACAGGCCTGTGTTTTTTGCCTTTGCTGTGCTCTGCATTCTTGGTCTATTGAATGAATACTCGTTCTTTTTTCGTTTTTTAATTGTAATAAATAAATAAATCGCATTCTTGTTATACGAGTTAACGTTTTTATCTGTTACATTCATTTAATTTGTTGTTTATATTTTCCTTTTTTTTTAAATTCCTTAAATATAAAAATGTGATTGAGTTTTGACAATTTTCCCCTGCATAGGTACTAAAGGCTGTAAGACTATGGTTTCACAATTCATATTTTTTTTTTTTCGCGCATCCATCTGGTGTTTTTACATGATGCCCCGCGTTTGTGTAAGCAGTTTTGATTGGTTGTAATTGTTTAAGTTTCTACCAATCTTCATGGTCCATCACATATAAACCATTTGTTTAAGCCTGCAAATAATGTATTTTGTCAGACGATGTTTTTCATTTTACCTTGTGATTGGCTGGCATTTGTAGGGTTTTCATCAGCAACTGTATAGATTTTGCAGTAAGTTTGAGTTTGCATGTTTGTATCGTATCAAGCAGTAATTTTCATACCTCCCAACTTTTTCATTCATTTTTACCGTCCAAATTTTCCGTGTTCTTTGCAGTAAGTATGAGTTTGCATCGTTTCAAGCATTAATTTCATTCCTCCTACTTTTCACTCATTTTACTACCCCAAATTTTACCGTTGTTTTTTATTTTTTTTTTTAACTTTCTCAGACATTGAATATTATGAACCATCCGATGAATATTTTAGAGTTGTTCTACGCTGAGGGTTCCAAACCCACAAGTGGGTATTGTTATTACTTCAATCTCATTTTCCGTAATTTTTTATTTTTGTTACTACTTTTTTTTTCCCTCCGCACAGCTTCTGGCTGTTTTTTGGAATTCATTTTCCACACCTGTGAATTCGGCCCAATGTTGACAGCCATTGGACTGTGTGTAGTGCAGAATCATGAAGCCTCTGGATCATCCCAAAGCCTCAGAGGCTTTATCAACATCGCACCACCGAGCGGTTATCGCGGACTTCCCTCGATGAACCCCCATAAAAAGAGATGTTGTCTCTTTTTTAACAACAACCAGATCCCCTATTTTGACCTGCTGAGTGTGACTTTAAAGTTATTACAGTCATTCAAATGTTTCTTTGTAAATGGGGCAGAACAATATGAATTTGCCCAGAAATTACTGCATCCCGAATGCAGGTTGGTGAACATTACAGACGACTGTAAGACCTTCGGCACTTTAAGTGTGACCAGGTTCCTGTCTTCAGAGCTTGTACGGGATCTAGATACATTCGGACGCCTGCTCGGGACGCAGGGACGGATTGCCGGGCGCAAGTACCGCATAAATGTAAAATTATATAAACTGTTAAAAACCTGAAGTGATTTAGCCTGTTAAAAACCTAAAGTGATTTAGCCTGTTAAAAACGTAAAATGATTTAACCTGTTAAAAAATGTATCTGTTTTTAAATAAATATTTGTAGTTTTTAAAAATAAAAAGAAGTTTTGTCATTCATTCACTTGTTTTTTTACCCTTTTTTCAAAAAAAAAAAAAAAAATTTTCTAAAGTTTTAAAATTTATAGGAAATAACAAGATGTTTAATCTTTTAACTTTTTGCACTTAGTTAAATTGCTCAGTTTAAAAATATTAAAGGACAAGATGTTTAATTTTTTAACTTTTTACACTTAGTTAAATTGCTCGGTTTAAAAATATTAAAGGACAAGTTTTTTTTTTAACTTTTTTTACACTCTTAGTTAAATTTCTAAAGTTTTTAAGAAAATAAATTAAAGAACAAGATGTTTTTAATTTTTAATATTTTACCCTTTTAGTTAAATTTCTCGGTTTAAAAAAAATAAATTAAAGGACAAGCTGTTTTATTTTTTAACTTTTTTTACACTCTTAGTTAAATTGCTCTGTTTAAAAAAAAAAAATTACGTTTACTTGCTGTGTTTAAATTTTTAATCTTTTAAATTATTCTTCCTGAATCAATGTTGATTTTGCTCTTTGGTACATCTACAATAATTTAATTGTTTGAATACAATTACCTGTTGTTTTTTCTCATTCACGCCTCCTAAAACTGAAGTCTGATGAAAACAATCCAGTGTTTGTATACTAATAGGATACAACTAACACCATCGACATATGTAAACACTACTTAACAATTGTTTTTACGTTTCATTTCACAACTTCTGATTTTTATTTTTTAAATTAATTAATTTCTGTTGAATTTGTTACCATTTAAATAAGTCAATACATAAATAAATAAATAAAATATAAAATTTCAATTTACATAATCCACATTAGTTTAAATTTCATTTTTTCAAAACTGAATTTATACAACTTTAAAAATACAATTTTGATACAAATTTTTTTACACAAATTTTTTTTTTTTTTTTTTTTTACAATGTCAAATGTTTTAAACTTAAAATAATAATGATTATCTTTAGGCATACTCAAGCTTACCCACATTAACTGTTAAACGTAATGGATGTTGAACACATTGGTTTGTACGTGACTTTTTATTTAATAATCATAAATATTACTATTGCAGCCATTTACTTTTTATTTTGACTTTAATATAAAAAACTCACTGGCTGTTTTTTAATACTTCACCGCAATACCCATAAGGGTAACTCTTTGCTAAATTTCCTGAGATTGTGAATCGTTTTTGATTAGTGCATCTGTAGATTTTTTTTGTAGGTTTATTGTGTAGAGTTGCAGCTGTTTTGTTACGTACTAGATTGAAGTTCACAGGTACTTCGACCGATTTGAGCAAACCCTCTGTTTCACCCTTCACAAGTTCCTCAATCATTGCTGGTTTAAGGGTTTCTGATGCGCTTCTCGTTAACGTGATGCCTTTCACTTTTAGTTCATGAGAACCATCCGAGAAGTGCAGACAGTGATTCTTAGCACCTGCAACAACCAGTTTCTTGATGTGTACATTTGACCCGTATTTTTGAGCAACTTCATCAGTCAGATCTCCTAGATTATGAACTCTTGGCAGTAAATTAACGCCTCTCGGTTCAAGGTAAATGGCCGAATCAGTGTCACAATAAAGGGCCCGAACACCCAAAACTTTTAAAATTTTATATAATTCTAACCGGCCATAAAACGTCACAAATGAGGCAATAACTACATTACCTTTTAAATGAGTGGTTGGATGAGTTGTTTTATACGCCATTAAGATAATGTCATCGTTTACGATATCGAGATCTGTCACTTCAATTGAAGGGGTGTTAAAAAGTTTATAGTATTCAGAGAAACTATCAACAAAAACTGTTTGTTGTTGTTTTGCATTGTTCAGGCCCAGAAAACCCCACGCATTATTTAAAGAAAGCTTACATATACTGCGTAAACCGGGATTTTTTTCAAATGGGTTTAGTACGATACCTTCCTTTTCGTACACATCTTTCAAAAAGGTATCTCTCTTGGCCTGAGTGTTGGCATATGGAGGCCAGTCCGAGGCTTGGATTTTACCCCCAATAAAAGTGTTCACATATTCACTGAAAAAATGTTTTTCCCCAGTATCCTTGTTGTATACAAATTGTTTGTCATAGTGCCATACCTCATAAATTTTCACAATGGTATAACCTTCTTCTAGCGCCTTATAAAACTCGGGGGTAGGCCAGGTCGCAGTCAATGCCCGTTCAACATCTCTGTGAGGACATAATTTATTCAACTGTGTTTCAATACATGTGCGACAAAGGGGCAAATACAATAGACTGTTACAACGATAAGGTAACACAGGTATGAACAAGTTCTTAGGTGGGAGTATGGTTGCTTTGATCAAACCAAAGTATGCATGCAGTTTGTGAGTAAAACCTGTTTTAATCACGATTGGATGCCCTTTTGGATAATTCTGTCTCTTATTTACCGTGGGATATAATGATGTAAAATCCAGATATGTAAGTCGTTCTGTTTCAGTCGCCTCTGTAATACCGGCTGTGAAATTTTCAGTGCGTCCACCGTAAAAACCGTCGCGGGGTGAAATGAATGTTTCTGGTCCAAATTGTAGCGTTTCACAAAAATGCTTTAATTCGGTATCGCATTTTAACAAATCAGAAAATTTACATTCCCATAATGTTTTGAACGTGTGATCGGGTAGTTCTGTTTTTAAAAACTCCATACGCTCGAGGGTACACTGAAAATTTTCTGCATTAGTAAGTCGGCTCTCGACACTACGATTCGTGGCAAATGTTCATTTAGGACATGAATGGTAATAACATCCGTAAAATTCATAAACTATCTTTTTGCTTTCACACCAACCGTCCAGAAGATATGGACCGATGCGTTTCTCAGGTCCATTCAGAGCTGAAATGATTTGATCATTAGGCAACTTTGATTGCTCCCAAGCTAGCCATTGTAAGGCTTATTTGCTTTGTCGGTTACGCATTGAGTAACCTAATGGCGGTATCACACCCATTGAATAAGCATCGAGAAATTTTTCCCTAAGCACTTTGTTTGAGAAACCAGCAATGGTCACATCACGTCCTAAAAAGGGGTTAAAACCCGTGAAAGACTCCATGATAGTAGCAAATTTCAGGCAACCCTCACGCAGTAGCATAACATCACTAAGGCAATACTGAGTTAGTTTGTGTATCATATTCCATTTCTTACCAACGCGTAACTTCTCAGTCTTGTACCAAAGTACAAACTCTTTATGCACGGACTCTTTCATTTCATCAGGTGAGTACAGTTCCATTTCAGGTAGTGCACCCTCGTAATGTAGAGTTTTGTTCAGTAGTGCAAACGGAAAGAAACCTTTCTTATGCTCCTCGATACCAAAGGCTCGTGGGAAATCACGCAGAGGTAATGTTATAAAGGATAATGAATCGAGAAAACGGATTTTTGCTTCTTTAACCTCTAACAATAACATCTTTGTACCACGGTAAATCACGTTAGGTTTGATGCCTTGTTCAAATAAAAATTTCATCAAAAAAACATAATCAAAGCCAGCTAGATTGTGAGCTAGTATTATTGAATTCTCAAAGGTTTGTTGATGGGTTTTAATTTTACCCTGATTCACCGGTTTTGCAAACCCAAAACTCAGGAACTTGGAAATGCATGTATCCCCGTGGAACACCCGTTCAATGTAAGTACCCGAGTCATCTGGATAACTAAGCGCTACAAGCACAAGCAACAATTCACCTGTGTTAATCGTTCTCGTTTCCACGTCAAAGTATAGGAGTCTCGGCTGTTTTGCCCTGTTCTGTTTTGTTTTCACCGTGTCTATACGCTCCTTACCTGTAAGTACGTAACAAAGACCCCCTTCGTGTCTTCCATTACAACGGTTGCAATGTTTCGGATCACAATGATGATTTTTTTTCACTTCATAAATCTTTTTACACACAGTACATCTGTGATATGCATCACAGGGTTTGTTACAACCGGTCGGGTCTTGATGTACCCTATAACAAGCCCCCCCCCTTTGAAGAAATGATTACATTTATCACAGCGCACGTAAGTACATTTGACTCCCCGCGTATGTTGACCACCACATAGGTTACACCGGCCTCCACACAAATGAAGTTTTTTGTCTTTGGACTTGTGAAAAAGGACACCACAACGCCCGCAAAAACCTCTTTTCCCGTAAAACCCCTGTAAATTTGTGATCACGTCGTAGTCGTTACCGGTACGTATAAGGCGTAACGTATGCTTAGGTCTTGGACTCAGAAATTGAGAGGGGTAAAACAATTCCTGAATGCTTGTACAGGTATGCACAACAATCTCATACTCAGGCGCCAGTATTGTTTGAAATTTCTCTAAACTCTCAGTTGTACCAGGCTGTGCAAGGTCTACACCAGCCTGGACGCACAAGTCCAAGGCCTTATTTAGCTGACGATTGCTACTTGGTTTTCTAATTACATTATAAACTTTTGTATACTGTTTGATTAATACCTCATTACCTTGTTTACGGGCAGCATACATTTCAGCATGCGCAATCGCAACGACTAGAGCTCTAGGGAGACAATAAACATCAGAGTTTTTGATCACCACAACAGAGGATTTCCTTGCTAGGTGGTCTGACGCTAATACAGTTTTACGATCAGTGCAACCCGTGGCTGGTATGGGGTTTTGTAGAAGCACAACATGGATATCCAACAACTCATCCATCATCAAGCCCTGAAACAACATCTTACTGCTGAAACTACTAACCCAACCAATACGTAAATTTACAGGGTCATTTAAAGTGGGGGCTCGTATACAAATTCTCGCATGGTCATAGATTAGGTTGTTGTTCCTTAATATACGCTCAAAAATCTGGTCAAAAATTAACATTAACACAGAGGGAACTTCTGAAGTTGGTAGTCTTTTCATTCCTTGAAACGTAAATTCATATGTGGTTGTTTTAACTTTATATTTACGGGAATATGAGGAGCCACGTTCACGTAACGTATAAAAAGCTCTTAGGTTTGAGTTTACTGAATGCTCACTATGATTAATACCTGGGATTGATAAGGAGTGGTCCGCAGGCATTGATTGAGTATTAGACCGGGTTATACCAACAATAGGTTTTGGTAGCCCAATAATTGAGGCCGCAGGGGATGGGTTTGGTATTGGGGTATTTACAGATTTCTTAGTAAAGCTCGTATGTTGAGCTGCCGAGGTCGTAGGTTTGTCTGTATTAAAAACAGTGTTGGTTTGAGCTGCAAACCCTTTATGCTGGTCAGCGGCTGTTGCTGTAACAGGCGTCACACCCCTGCCTCTTTGATACTTTAGTCAAAGTTTACACCTCTTCATACGCCAATCAGGTTGAGGGAAGTACGTTCTTTTATGGGTTTGTGAACCATCAGGACAACAGGTTACAGACCTCTGTTCTGACGGCTTTGGTTGGTTTGATGGTAAACAGGGCAATGGATTTTGAGATGGTTTTTTTATTGGCGAGCCCGGGTTGCATGAACGCATAGAGCTTTCATCAGCCTCATCATCATCATTTGTCTGTGTCCCGAGACCCTGAACAGGTTGAGATTGTAGGTGATTTGCCTGGTTCAAACAAAGATTGAGCGGTTGACTCTGCGTTAAATTACAACTATACAAACATAAATCTAATGCTTGGCTTTGGGTTGCCTGGGTCTTGGTACCTCAGACCCCGAAACAATTCTTAATTGATCACGTACACACAAATTTAAAGGTGTGTCAGCCATTATGTTTAAATTTTAAAAAATACCCCTGTAAAAAGTGGTAAAAAAACCTGCCTTTAAAAACTCCCACAACTGTATACATACAAGTCAAAGCTGTATTATGAACTAAAATGTAAATGGCTCAATTTAAAAAATATCAAAACTGTGTTTTAAATGGTTAAAAAAAAAGTCAAATGTTATTTATTATAAACCCAAAACGTTATTTATTATAAACCCAAAACGTTATTTATGATAAAACCCCAAAATGTAAATGCAACCATTTAATTACAAACAAAATAGTAAAATTTTTAAAGAAGCAATTAAAAAATTTTTTTAAAGGAACCAATTAAAACCCAAAATGTAAATGCAAACATTTAATTACAAGCAAAATAGTAAAATTTTTTAAAGAAGCAATTAAAAAATTTTTAAAGGAACCAATTTAAAAAACATTCAATACACATAAATCGTATTTAAACAGCAGACCTTGTTTTTTTTTAAAACACTCCAAATATTAAAGGTTTAACAATGAGTGACAAAAAAACAAAAAATAAGTTGTAAGTAACAAATTAAATTACTGTTGTACGACAGATAAAAAACAAAGGGTACAAACGAAAGACTATATAGCTCTCGGGTAAAGTTAATGAAACAGATCTCTCATTGCTAGTTCCACGATTTTTGTAAACAAAAACTCATATCACACCCTTATGAAAGATACAATTAACTGTAATCTTACTGTACTGGTTGATTTCAAAAACTTTTTCGCGTATTGCACAAATAGAGTCTGTTGGTATGTTGTTTTTCTCGAGTTTACAAATTGCAACTAACTCAGCAAAGTACAACAGTATGTGCCGAAATTCCACTGTTTTCATACAAATAGTATTAATTGTTCTTTTGTTCCTAGACAATGACAAAAAGTGTGTGCCATCCGATTGTTTTTCGAGCAGTGCAAAACTCAATTTTGTTGTAGTGCGATGACTAGCCAGCTCGATAAACTAAAAGGCATTGGGTAAACAAAAAACAAACTTAAACAGGTGGACAGAGAAAATTGAAAAACATAATAGAGTTAAAGTAAGACACACTCACACACACGCACACACATTTGATGGATGCAGGTACAAACATTTTAAATTGTTAAGAATCATCATCAACAACTCACATAATGAACTGAGGGTAGTACTTCTGAATCAAGTATAAATGTTACTTGCAATTGTCATAGAGCTTCCTGTTATTAGGTTTAAAAAAGTGTGGAAAATGTATACGCATCAATGCGAAAAACTTATATTCCCAATCAACCCCTTCATCGTTAACTAGATGCGTTTTCACCATGAAGTCTGATGGTGTGACAAAAAGACGTCCCATTTTAACACACATGTTAGGTAATGGTTGTATTAGATGATAGGCTTTGCAAAATATATGATACGAATCGGGTAAATCAACCTTTAATAAGGATTGTTGAATTTCAAAGGCAAAAGTTTCAAGTCCTTCCATTTCACTCAAACTAGATAACTGGAAAAAAGAAACATAGGGACAGCCTTTATAGTAAGTGCTACTTGGTAATACGCATTCCAACAAACGTGTTGTAAGACATCGTTTGTTATAGAGTATTTTCACATAAAGCTTAACTTGTACATAAGCATAAACGCTTTCACAAGCTTTTAATTCTGCAAGTATACAGTCAAGTTTTGCCTGAGCCGCCTCTCTACAATTTTCAAGTACTTGGTAATAAGGACTCCGTTTAAAGAGGATATTACTCGAACGATCTTTAAAGCCTTGTTTATAAAAACCGAAGCGTTTAATACATTTTTTCAATATGTTAACTCGTATAGGATAGGCATAGCGTTGGTATTCAGTTTTGTCGTTGTTGAACTAGAGAGAAAGAGAGGATGCACACCATTCAGAGATTGAATACACAAAAAATGCATTGAAATGTAAGGAAAAAATATTTACAAGTTTTGACGGGTTTCGGCCTACCGCCTTGTCGGTACGTGTATTATAAGTAGGGTCGGCGAATTCAGAATCTTCACCCTCTATATCACCTGATTCATTCGTACACAATGGAGCGAATAGGTCATCCAGCGTCGGTTTATCACCCTTGTTCCCTAAATGCTCTACAGCTGGCTGTGTGTCTTCTACTGTCGGGGTAATGGTTAACGGGGATGGACTACGATTGCGCTTGATTGGTGTGGCACATCGAGGTATGGGGCTTCCAGTAATTGTGGTATAATGGAATGGTTTACGGCGCTAAAACAATAAATACATATCATTAACCAATGTCATCACAAGTAAATAAATAAATAAATAAATAAATAAATAAATAAATAAATAAATCTCCCTAGCTCCTATTCAACAACAAGATCTTAAACAACATGAAAGTGTTTTTATAAAACATTCAAAACATGTATATATTTTTTTTTTATAATAACTTGTGACAAGCGGATAAACTCCCCTGCTTGGACTGAGGCCTTAGAATTTGGAAAGGAGCCACATGAAACCTCCGTACTATCGTTGTTTACCTGAAAAAGCGAAAATACAAGTCCAGGAATCAAAGAAAAAAAAAATTAATTAAGGTAACCCTATAAAGAAACGTCCCCAAAATGGCCGCGAATACGAGTAACAGATGTAGATAAGGAGTTTATGTAACATAAAAAATTTCACAAACTTGTCTATTTATTCCAGATAGTAATTTATGAAGTATATATATTTCACGAAAAATTGTTCAAAAGAAAAAATAATTATATGTTCTATAGTATCAATTTTTAATACAGCATGACCATCTGTTTGCTTCCATTTAAAAAAAGAAGAAATTTAAACATAAGATATTCAAATTGGCAATAATGCAGTAATGGGAAATGTGAATGAACTATTTCTGGGTCTGAACACAATTTTTATTAGTAATGTATATAAAATAATTAAAGTAACTTAAAATTATATAGAGGCCCCTCCTCGATCACTACTATCTAGTGCTACGTGCTGTCGATGTTTTATAGCATTGATGTTGGCATCGATGTTTTTCCTGCAACTATATTATCGATGTTGTTAATTGTGGACACAATACCAAACTGATAAAGAAATAAAATGTGTCGCACAATCATTTTTGTGTATTCCTGCTACTTCAGTTGCCTCCGAAGGGCTTTTCGAAGACTGGAACATTGATATCATAAAAAGGAATGCAAGAAGTCAAAAAATGTAAAGTATGCTTTGTATTTAAACAAAAATACAAGTAAAAATAAACGATATTTGAGACAAATAAGCAAGAAAGAATTATTTCATAAAATAAACACGGCACTTGAAGTTTGTTTTTTTTCTTTGTTTTTTTTTTAACAGACCTTAAAACGATTCCAAAATCGATTTAACATCGATGTTTTTTATCGAATGTTTTTCGGAAACATCGATGTATTTGAACATCGAATGTTTTTCTGCAAATCGCGCGACACGACCGTTATCTTGCGCCATTACTTTATAGGTTTACCATAAATAAAGAAAAAATAAAAATAATTACCAAGTCCGGTGATGAATTAGAACGATAGAATCCAAGTTTCGGCGAAAACACTGGTGAAATAGAAGTGTTTTGAAAATCAGGTGTATTCTGTGCTGCCACTAGGTACAGGAAGATAGGCTGACAAACTATTTTAACTTTTTAGACATAAAGAAAAGCCTCCATTGTTATGAAAACGTGTAGGAATCAAAAAAAAAAGCAACATATTTCACTCACTTATTATTATAATTACACAGGGTAATTTTCTCACACGTTAGTTTTAGAGGTACGTACAGAAATACGCAAGACCGGAACACTTTGAAACAAAGCACGTGCACAGAAAACTAAGAGATAAGAAAAAGCGAATTAACATTGTAGCCGAACAACTTAAGTGTTGTTAATTGTAATAAAAACAATAAAAAATAAAAATTCAAAAAGTCACCTATATTGATCAATAGAGTATCAACCTCTCAAACAAATTAAAATGGCCGAGGAAGGCTGTACAAAACAAAGAAATGCCAACAGAAATTAAACTCTCGTAAATTAAGAAGTGACTTATTAAAAACGAATAAATTCATTTTGTAAGAAAATAAAAAATAAATATATATACTCACAGGGAATTGCTGAAGCTGAATGGTATTAAAAACAAGGAATCAAAAATGAAATCGTAAGAAAACAAAAAGACACACTTAATGGCGACCTTTTTACAGCAAGAAAACGAACAAGCAATGAAAAACATAACATGGAGGCCAGCAAAACCAGTGCAGAGGGCGTTAATCCAAAATTAACTAATCACAACACAGAAGACGTGTACAAGATGAATGAGGAAATACACCAATCATCAAATGCGAAACAAAGAACCAAGACCCAAGGCACCATGTGACCTAGAAAATAGGATCAGGAAGCCAGCGTGTCTAAACAAAGGCTTTTTACCTCCCCTGAATGTATGTGAAAAGGAGATGGGGTGTCAACAAGTAAAAACGAAACAGATATACAAAACACGTACTTTTAATGAAATTTTTAAGAAAACCATGTGAGAATTCTAGCCTTCACAGCAAAAATACAAGAGTGAAATTTGTCACAGAGCTAAAACCAGAGATGCGAAAAACGGCCATTGGGGTATTTGTTCAAAATGTAAAAAACAGACTATGCATAGCAAAATTATGCTGGAAATGCCATAGACCTAGGAAAACCACTCTAAAAAATTTGAACTTTTAAGAGAATTCACTTATGAGAAATCTATCCCATGTACAGATTTCACAAACGTGAAATTTCACACCCTAGCAAAAGCATCAGAGGGAAAAACGTACCCAAACAACAAACGACTTTAACAAAATCAAACGATCACCTCGGAAAAAACTTTTTGTTGAATTGATGTACAGTCGGAAAAATATTTTTATGTCTCTGTTAAAAAATGTACGTATGTATGAACATTTAAGTAACAGGGCAATAAAAAAACATATGCATCAAACATTACTGAAACGGAATAATTGAAGCTTTTATTAAACAACATTACAGCGAAAAAATTCGAGAGATGGAACAAAAAAGATATTTATTATTAATACGAAAAAAGTATATAAATTTATTATTATTAAGACGAGTTGGTACAGAAAAATCATGTCCGTAATGTGAAATATTGCAACGAAAGATGAAAATGCAGCTGAGGTTGAGATACAAAGAGAGCTTTAATCCTATAATGGGTTGTCCACGCTTAGTGAAAGGGAGGATAGCAAAACAAAACTAAAATTCATATTTAATACGTTTCAGCGCAGGGATACAAAGAGAACTTTAATCCGATAATTGGCTGTCCACCCTTAGTGAAAGAGTACAGCAAAAAATAATTTCAAAACGTTTCAGAGAAAAAAGTAAAACAGAAGGTTTGGAGGGGGTCACACAGAGAGAGGTCAACGAAACCAAATGTCAAAAGGTCACGGATAGAAACAGCTGTGACCCCAAAAAGAGCTCTCTAGATATTTCTGGAACGAGTTGAAAACCACGTGAACGTCATCATCACTATGACAACGTGACGTCAACGGTTATCGCGGGAAGATTCGTATGTTTAGACATTCACTCAGACATCCGCTAGCCTAGTAACTATCCACACAAGCACTGACGTCCAAGCTCTGCAAATAGAAGATTAGAAGCAGAAGACCAAGAAATGGAATGCGAACGGGAAAAAAACCCTGCTCAACATTGTAAGTTGAGAGATTCACAATTTTTATTTGTTTATTTATTTGTTTTTTATCTCATTAACGAAGTATAACTTTCTCTCTCTCTCTCTCTCTCTCTCTCTCTCTCTCTCTCTCTCTCTCTGTCTATAGTACGAGGTGTCACTGTCACAGCCAATACATTCAAAATGGATAGCGGTTTTATATACTACAGCGAGGTTGCATTTTGCGGGTTGTACGCGATTTTATGCGTACGGCGGTCTTCACTGCCTCGTTTTGAGCCGATTACTCGGTGTGGAAGTGACAAACGCCGAAAGAATCTTACCAGCCGTGGCCGAAAACACATGGATGAATCCTATATTCCGTAACGGAGCCAACCGAGTCCATTATGAAACACCGAGTGCCGCATATTCATTGGCTGTAATGCACGAGATTGAACATTTTACCGACTGTAAACCGAAAACATGCGAAATGGGTACCGAAACAAACTTTTCTCCCCCTACTGATGCAAGCAGTGACTCTGACGACGACGACGCAGACTACGCAATTGAAGACGACAATGACGAACTCTTCGAGAGAATCGCAGAAGACGAAATCGACCTAGGCCGAACGTGGAGAAACCCAAACAAAGTACGAAAAGAAGAAAACAAACAAAACAAAAATAAAAAAATTTGAATAAAGAATGAAAAAAAGTATGAAAAAATAATAAAAGTATGAAAAAACAATAAAAAATAAAAAAAAATAAAAAAAATAAAATACAACATAAATAAAAGGGTGAATAAGGGAATGACACAGGGTATTTGTGGGGTATTTGTGAAACCAGGTTTCACATACAACCTACAAATACCCTGTGTCATGCCCTTACAAGCAGGTCCAAAAAGGACCAACGCCCAAATAAAGGCCAACGCCCAATTAAAGGCCAACACCCAAATAAAAGACCCACGCCCAAATAAAGGCCAACGCCCAATTAAAGGCCAACGCCCAATTAAACGCCAATGCCCAAATAAAGACCAACGCCCAAATAAAGACCAACACCCAAAAACAGGGAGGAGGGGGTTCTGTGAGTCGCCTTCTGCATGCGGATTGGTTGAACGCCATTGACGTCAGGAAGGGGTAGGGGTGGTGGGGGGTCACGTGATGCGAAACCTGCACGCTGATTGCCACGCCCACCTCATTAATATGTACCCCAACAAGGTACTCATCTGCTCGCATTCACACCATTTTTAAAGATAGGCCTAACTTCAATTAGCTATTTTAACAATAGTCCTAATATTAATTAGTCATTTTTAACTATAGGCCTAACATAAATTAGCCATTTTTCACAATAGGCCTAACATTATTTAGTCATTTTAACTGTAGGCCTAACATTAATTAGCAATTTTTGACTATAGGCCTAACATTAATTAGCCATTTTTAACTATAGGCCTAACATTAATTAGCCATTTTTGACTATAGGCCTAACATTAATTAGCCATTTTGAACTATAGGCCTAACATTAATTAGCCATTTTTCACAATAGGCCTAACATTATATAGTCATTTTAACTTAGGCCTAACATTAATTAGCCATTTTTAACAATAGGCCTAACAATAATTAGCCATTTTTAACAATAGGCCTAAGATAAATTAGCCATTTTTCACAATAGGCCTAACATTATATAGTCATTTTAACTTAGGCCTAACATTAATTAGCCATTTTTAACAATAGGCCCTAACATTAATTAGCCATTTTTAACAATAGGCCTAACATTAATTAGCCATTTTTAAATATAGGTCTAACATCAATTAGCCATTTTTCACAATAGGCCTAACATTAATTAGCCATTTTTAACTATAGGCGTAACATTAATTAGCCATTTTAACAATAGGCCTAACATTATTTAGCCATTTTTAACAATCGCCCTAACATTAATCAACACATTTAACAATAAGCCTAACAGCACTGAATTTTAAAATGAAATGAGCACATGCATCAAGAAATCTTCATAACAGGCACGTGCTCCAAGCTGCCATCAACAATGCTTAAATGATAAACAAAAAGTAACATTATATTCACTTATGACTCGTCAGTAGGATTCGATTGATATATTACATGCCCTAAGTTCATATTCTTATCATTAGTGCACGTGCTTGAAAGGGTCCACGAGAGCTCATCAAAAGTTGATATATCGCAGTAAGTTCTTCCATTTTCATGTTTTCTTGCAAACGATGGCTGGCCGTGCACATAAAGGTACTGATTAAGCTTATATTCTTATATATAGCTTTAGCTAAAGCTGATAATAAGGGATCATTGAAGTACTTTTTGGGGGTCATCTTCTCGGACGTAGCTTTCGAAAATCGAAAAGAATAACATATTCATCTTGTGCTCATCATTCTCATTCGAATGACACATTACATGTCGTATATTGCCAATAAAAAAATTTAATGGGGGGGTTTGGGTGTCAATAGTCACGTGACTGTTAGACCGATTTCAATCACAAACTAATCAGGTGAGCTCAGGAAGTGTCTCTATCGAAGAGCGAAAGAAGAATTTAAAAAAGTTAAAGCGTTCTCGAGTAATCGTCGGACATACAGACGGACGGACGGACAGACACGCAGACAGACATACAGACATACAAACAGAGCGAAACCAAAAAAATCTTTTCAGCATATAATAAGTACAACTTATTTGTGCACGCTAATTTATCGATATTTTCGATAACAATAGATATTTAAAATTTGGGCTACTTTTGGGTTATTTTTGGGCACATCTGGGGTCGGATTTGAGACCTTATCCTGAAAAAAATCTGGCAACGCAGTCTGTTAGTATAAACTATATTTTTATGCGGATGATGCTGCTGTACTGAAGTTGAATTTGAAATCTGGTTTAACAAGTGGCGATTAAAACTGAATGTCGACAAATGCAAAGCGATGTTTATCCAGTGTTGCCAGATCAGCGGATTTGTCGTTAAGTTTAACGGAAAAAAAAAATTTCAGCGGAGAAACAGCGAGAAAAGTATTACAGCGGAAAAAATTGCGGTCAAAAATTTTTTCCAGCGGAAAAAATAGCAGTCAAAAATTTTCAAAAAACTTCCTACAAATTTTTTTACACAATTTTTTCGTGATTGGTTGGACAATTGAAAAGAGCAGTGATGACGTCATATTATCGTTTCTACTCCTATGCTCTTATTGTTACGGATACAGTATCCAATCCGGTTTCGAAACGCTAACTACTTCCCCGATAAGGCAGTTAGACTCAAAAAAGCAAATGGTGCATTTGAGATGCCAATGGTCCTAGTCCTTCTACAAAATACTGAGCACAATAAATCTTTCCTAAACTTAAAGCCCATTGGTTCACTTGTTGTAACAGTTGAATTGTTTAGGGGCAACAATTGCGCGGGCGACCACCAGTCAAGGGATTGCGCCAATATAAAATTTAAAGACCCTCCTAAATACCGAGTGGGCAAGAAATAACGTGAGGTGTTCAGAGCTCGCTAGCGGGAATTCTATTAGACCAAATGCAGTACATTTTGGTGTATATACTTAGTGGAACATGCAGTTTCGATTTCTGCAAAAAAAAGTAACAAAAATCGCCATAGGGGGCGCTTATTTCAAGAAAACAATGAATACCTAATAATATTCATTATTGTCAAATGAAAAATAAACGTACAAACCAACTTTAGTAACAACAATAAACAATGTTTTATTTTTAAGCACAAATGTATTTCAATATGACCACCAATGTGCTGTTCCAATAGCTGCCTGCGGTACACGACATTTTCTACAGCAGCTCGCAGCATATCTGCATTAATTAGTCTGATATGTAACGTTATTTGATCCTTTAAGGTTGAGAGATCAGGAACATGTGCTTGATACACAAGGCTTTTCAAATATCCCCATAAACAAAAATCACAGGGGTTGAGATCAGGCGACCTGGGTGGCCATACCATGGGAAATGCACGACTAATCATTCTGTTGTCTGAATAACGTCCTCGCAAGATCTGCTGCACCTGACATCCGATGTGCGGTGGCGCACCATCCTGCATAAAAATGGTAGAATCCAGACAACCCTTTTCCTGCAATCGTGGTATCACAAAATTCTCAAGCACATCGGCATACCTGGCAGAATTGACGGAACAAGTCACCGGTCCACGGGGACGAATTTCTTCAAAAAAGTTCGGGCCGATGATGAAAGAAGCAGTAAAGCCGCACCATACTGTTAGTTTCGGTGAATGCATAGGAGTTGGCAGACACACTTGTGGATTTGATGCAGCCCAAATACGGCAGTTGTGGGTATTTATATCACCATTCAAATAAAAATGTGCTCATCACTCCATAAAATTTGCCATGGCCAAGCTTCATCCACTTCCATACGTGCTAAAAATCTCAACGAAAAGTCAGTTCGGGTACGTTCATCTCCAGGAAGCAATTGTTGAACAAGTGTGAGTTTATAGGGATAAAATGTCAATATCTTAGGCGATATTTTCCTCACCGTCGAATATGGGATATCTGTTTGGCGTGCTATTGCGTGTGCACTGCTGGTATCCTGCACAGTAGTCATCTCCTGTTCCACAACAGCAGTTGCAACTTCTTCAACGTGTTGCTGCCTGATTCGTTTGCGTCCCTGGCCTGGTTGCACTCCTAGAGTTCCGGTAGATTCAAATTGTTCAATCATTTTCCGTAAGTTAGTTATGCTCATCGGTCCTCTTCGTAACGTTTTCAATCGCCGGAATTCACGAAGGGCAGCACTTGCATTGTCGCTCTTCTGATAATACAACTTGACTAATAACGCCCGGTCAGGCAGAGTAAGCGTCATCGTCAGGCCATTCTTTCGTGAATGATGGGAAATCCTCAGCCTTGCCTTTTATTGTCATGATTGCTCAACACGGAATGCGCTTATGCAAATGTATTCATTGTTTTCTTGAAATAAGCGCCCCCCTATGGCGACTTTTTGTACTATTTTTTTTTTGCATAAATCGAAACTGCATGTTCCACTAAGTATATACACCAAAATGTACTGCATTTGGCCTAATAGAATTCCCGCAAGCGAGCTCTGAAATTCTCACATTATTTCTTGCCCACCCGGAATATTCGATGTGAAGGCCAGGACACATCGAGTTATACAAAGTGTCCCAAATACCCACAAGTTAAAAGAAATAGATCTTCAAAAGTAGCTGAAGGAAGAACTTTTGCTTTGGTTGCTTCTGCTTCTATTGGTAAGGGAGTCGCTGACCACGACGAATTGGCTAAAATCCAAAAGTATCTGGGCAACCTAATGAATATGTTAAAGGATAGTGGCAAAGTCTTGCTGCAGATCATTCAAACTGAGACAAGACAGTAATCATGGATAGACATCCCTACAAAGTTATAAATCAAGGTAAGCTATGTTGCACTATATGGAATGCGAGGGGCATCCCTCGCAAGTGCCATGAAGCTGGAATATCGATGTAGCCTTCTTGTGCGAAACCCATCTCAAATAGAGTAAGTCTTTCAATCTACCAGGGTACTATGTTTACCGGAAAGATAGGCCCCCTAAAAAAAGCTTCAGATCCAGCTTCTGGTGGGATAGCTATTGTTGTCAAAAAAGGTATTAATCACACTAAGGTTATCACACCTAATCTTGTCAATATGGAAGCAGTTTCCATTGTCATCAAAGATGCTGATGTTGGAGAGGTCAAGTTTACTTCCCTATACAACCCACCCAGATACAAATGAGACCCTCACGACTTAGATGAACTACTGTCTGGGCCCACTCCAGTCGTTATGGCAGGTGATTTGAATGCGAAACAACCACACTGGAACTCCAGATGCACGAATCAAAGTGGCTTGGAACTTTATAGGTACATGGTAGATCAGATTGACACTTCCGTTATTGGCCCTCTTGAAGATACATACTACTGTGATCACTCACCCACTAGTGACGTACTCGACATTGCTGTTCGCAAGGGGTTTTTCAAACCTTACAATATTTTTACAGTAAATGCCTTATCATCTGATCACGTACCAGTTGCACTAAATTTTGAGGGGATAAATATTCGACCTGAGAATAAATCTTCGTTATAAGCAGGACTGGAAAATTTTAGAGAACTTATGAACGACAGTAACATTCCCTATCAGGATCCCGTCACCAGCAGTGACATTGACGAAAATATCATGAAAGTCACTCACTCCATCAAAATGGCTACAAATAAAAGTGCTATTCCTCCCTCCATCAGGCAACTCATTCACGAAAAAATCAAATTCAGAAGACTTTGAGAGCGTACCAGGTTTCTCCATTTCAAGACGAAGTACAACAGGCTATTCTGCAAGGTAAGTGATCAGATTAAGGATTTAAGGAATCAAAGATGGAACGACAAAGTTAAAAGTCTGTCCGTCCAAGATAACTCTCTCTGGAGTATGGTCAGGGCCCTTAAAAGCAACAGGACTATTGTTCTCCCTCCTTTGCTTACAGAGGGTGGCGATTTCGTTAGCAATGACCAGGACAAAGCACAAATTATCGCCGATTCACTGATGAGCCAGTTCTTTACGCCCAAAGAGGATGATCTGGTCAATATTACTCCTGATGTCATTGGCACCTCTGAGATATTGGACATCATAAAGCGCCTGAAAAGCAAAAAGGCAGCCGGCATCGATACCATTACCAACAGTGCTGTCAAGAATTTGCCTCCCAGTGTTATCTGCATCATCACCAAGGTCATGAATGACTGCTGGCTTAGTGGCCATTTCCCCTAGTGCCTGGAAGGACTCAGTCATCATCACCATTCCTAAACCTGGACTGGATCCTGCTCTTCCCACAAGTTGTAGGCCGATTAGCTTGTTGCCCATGCTTTCGAAGGTCTTTGAGCTCACTATACTCAAGAGGTTCAACGAGTACTGCGAGGCAAACAACCTCATTCTTAGTGAGCAATTTGGCTTCCGTCCAGGCCACTCTTGTCAGCTTCCGTTATGGAGATTTAAACGGTCCTCTCAACCTCTCTATGTTTGGTAGTCTCGTTTTCCTCGATGTCCAAAAGGCCTTTGACCAAATCTGGTATGATGGGCTCATTTACAAAATGATTACCTACGGTTTCCCTGACGACGGTTTCCCTACTGGGAAATTTCCAGAGAGTCGCAGTGCTCAGGTTTCCTAGTATAATCACTTCGGTTTCTAGTATAACCACTTTGGTTTCATGGTAACCACCCCTTACAGTTCATTAATTCATTCCCTGACGATCTAATTGCTCTGGTTCTCTCCTTCCTGTCAAAGAGGACTTTTCGTGATAAGGTTGGGGACTCCTTGTCTGAACCCTGCGATGTTAATGCTGGTGTACCCCAGTCTGATTTCTTCTATCGTCTAGTCTGATGCGTAGGCCTCTGCTGCCGTGTCTTTATCAGTACCGACCAGCTCTCCAAAAAATTTTACATCCAGTTTTCCATAATCGATCCTTTATCTGGTATTAGTTTACCATAAGCTAATCTGTAACTTCTTTATCCATGACTTTCCCAAGTTTACCAAATGTGATCTTTACTTGTTTGCTGATGATGGGTCCATCATGACCTGGGCACGAAACTCAGCACATGTCATCACTCGACTACAAAAAGCTTTACATCAGTGCGAGAGCGGGTTCACTAAGTGACGATGAATGCAGGGTCATGTTTATCACTCGCAAATGCAAAAACCCTCCAAAGCCTCTCTTCTTATTTGGCAAGAAACTTGACTGGGTAAAAAGCTATAAATATCTTGATGTCATGATCGACTCCAAACTAAATTGGAACGACCAATTCCAATATGCGATCATCAAAGCAAAAAAACGAGGTTCAGTTTGATTGCATTTCTGGGGCGAAACAGCACTCTTGGTGTGGATAACAAACTCTTGATATACAAGGTTGTGATTCGTACTATTTTACTTCATGGAAGGCCTGCTTGGGCTTCTATTTGCAAAACTAGGTGGAAGGATCTCCAGACCTTCCAAAATGTTGCTCTCCAATCCACTGCCCAACTTGTCAGAAGAGTTACCAACAACCACTCTATCTACGACGATTTGGGGATGACCCACATAGGCACCTTTGTCCAGACACTTATGAAGAACATGCTACCCAAGATGGAAAATCATGAAAATATTCTGGTTTCTCGTATTCTGGACCATCCTCTCGTTGTTAAGGGTCCCCTCAGGTTTCGAATACCCCGCCATATCCTGGATATCTGCTTTGATGACCTTAACAAAGCCGTCTTCCCCAACTATTGGATCCTGCTGATTTTTGGGGACTCTTTTCGTCAATCTACAATCTGACTCTCGTCCCTTTTTGGGACTTATTCGATGGAGGATTAAAGTGGTTCATCAGGCTTCTCTCCCAGTTCAGTGTACCTCCTCTGGTTTACTCTTTGGGCGAGCATGCAAAGTGAGCTTGGCTCCTGGACCACTCGCGTCTTTCTTTTTCACTACACTGTTCGATTGTCGATTGTCGGTACAATCTAAGATTCCCGGATACAATCTACTGTCGATCGTCTAGGCTGGACGTGCTTGGAAACTTCTTCGTTGGAAGACTTCATAATTCTAAGTAGACTTCACGCTTTTTAGGTTTATATTCTCTCTCAATTAACTTTGTTTTTCATTTAGTCAGTCATTTCGTTTATTAATTTCGATAGGGTTAAATATCGTAATTATTATTATTTTTTATTTTATGCTGCGAATTATTTTATAAAAGTCTGTGTTTATTTTTCTTTATGCGCGAAGTTTGTGTTTATTAGCGCTAGCACTCTGCGTGTTAGAATGCCTTTAGTCAAAGACAAAGTTCAAAACTACAAACAAAGATACGTGAAATCGTGGGAGAGAATCCCAGAATTAAAAGGTATTCAATTCGTTCTATTCATTCCTGTATTCCTTTAATCGTATAACTTAAATCGAATAATTTAGATAAAAAAAATTTCTTTAGACTGGATAGCTCCTGATCCAACAGGTTCACCCTACCACTCATACTGTCGTACTGTAAGTGCCAGCTTCTTGCCCGCAAATGGGATATGCATCAGCATGCAAATTCCAAAAAACACCGGGCAAAAGTGGACATGGAAAAATCTGCAAAAACATGCAAAACAAATGCCATTTGCAACAAGGTATTCTGCAAAAGAGAAAGAAGCTGAATTGAAATTAAGCGTTTTCATAGCCGAACATACATCAATTCACACAGTGAATCATTTATGTGTGCTATTGCCAAGTATCGATCCCAAATCTGACGTACTGGGGCAACTAAAACTCCATAAAACTAAGTGTTCTGTGTATAAAGGAAGCGATTTTACAGAATATGAAGATATGCTTAATTCACTGGAAATACTTTTGATCAATAAAAAGTGATTTTTTAAGATGCGATAGTCTTTCTTTTCTTCAAAATGTCCAACGGAATTTTCGACGGGTTTTGTATAAAAGTCAGCGGAAGACAGCGGATTTTTTTTCAGAAATCCAGCTGAGGCGCCACCAGAAAATCTGGCAACACTGTGCTTATCACTAAGAAGAAAAAGAGAAATCTTGACTCCTTAAAATTATATGGGTAACTTCAGGATAATTCTATAATATTCTATTTGTCTTTAAAGAATTATCCTTTTTGCTTTGATAAAGGATAGTCTCTGTCCGAAACGTCAGCTTTTAATTTTGATATTGATTTTATTTATTATTTATTAATTATTGGTTAATTATATTTTATTTATTTTTTATTGATTTTTAGGACCGATAGGTACTTATGTTTTCACAATGTGCGTCCGTCCGTCTGTCTGTCCTTCCGTGTATCTGTCCGTCTGTCTGTCTGTCTGTCTGTCTGTTGGTGCTCTTGATTTCGAACGCTTCCGAATTTTCGACTTCCGTTTTCGCCATTCGACAACTTAGGGAAATCGGAAGACTGAGTTCGTTGGTGGAAAAAATCGGCGAACTACTTCCGGTTCAAAAGGTCTATAATAATATAGGGTACCACGTTTTTCACAATACAATTCCATAGCTAAAACAGAAAAAACGCTTGTGAATTAAGTGAAAACACGTGATGGTCTTCCTTGATGGTCAATATCAGTCAGAACTGGTTCAAGGGTATGTGGTTTAGTGGAACCATTATGGTCCACTGGAAAGTTTCAATGCTAAGATATGGCATGTATTATATCAAACAGCTTGAAGTAACATGTCATGGTTTAATATTACCGTAAAATAAATAATAGTCGAAATGGGTTCAATGGTATGTGGTTTCATGGAACCATTATGGTTCAGTGGAAATTTTCAAAGCTCAGATTTGGCATGTAATATATCAAACGACTTGGAATGATGTACCATGAATGAATATAACGTAAAATTTATGAGAATCGAAAATAGTTCAAAGGCAGCTGGTTTAGTGGGCCCATTATGGTTGACTAGAAGCGAACCCACTCGATTGTATAATCAGGAAATAATCCATTGTTAGATTTTTTCTTTGTTGTGACATAGTCCACCGTCGCTGATTTTATATAAATGATTGGAACATTGAATGATAAAATATCGAATGTAATATATCAAACGATTTGGAATGCTGTGCCATGAATGAATATAACGTAATATTAATGGTCAAAAACGGTACAAAGGTAGCTGGTTTAGTGTACCCATTATGGTTGATTGGAACTTTCAATGCTAAAATATGGCATGTAATATATCAAACGACTTGGAATGATGTGTCATGAATGTGTGACATGGCAAGTGCATGTCACTACCTATTAGAGCGTCTTAAGCCCTAATATGTGTTGTTATTTTATTGTCTCATCATTTTTTTACTTTAGCGTTAAGTTTTTATCTTATATATTTGAATTTTAGCCCTTTCTCTGCTGCTTAAAGTCTCGCTATCGGTCATTGCACGTGTTTTTTTATTTATCTGTATATCCTCCATTTTCTCAATTTCCGACGCCGTTGTTGTGAGCGTCCGACGCCGTTGAAATCACGTTACTGGAAACGAGGGGCGATCGTTGACAGGGGGAAAAAGCGGTTGTTGTTTTTGTTCTATTGCTGCGCGCGTTTTAGTTTTAAGGAATTTTTTTTGAAATTGTAAAAACTGATTGGTTGTTGCGAAAGAAGATTTTTTTTCTGCAGAGAAGGCGCGCGAATAAAATAGGAAAAAGAGAGTGTGTGGAGCGAGCTTGTGAAAATGGACGCAATTTGCTTTGCTCCGCTTCTGATCTCATCAAAAGTCAACGTACCTCTTCATTCATAAACATTTGTGAATGAAACTACTGCTCATTATGAATGTTGAAGAGTCCGGAGCCTTATGTGTAAGGGTAAATGCATAAGAGAGTGTTTTTTTCTGAGTTTGAAACAAGAATCGACATGGATGGTGTTTGTCAACGGCTTTGTCAGTGAAACACATGCTACTCAACATCGAGGAATCAACAACTAATGATTGACAAGCCTTGTTATTAGAATAACACTCTCTCGGGTACGTTAGTTGGAGGTTCTATGGACGTGTATGACAGTGGACAGGCTGTCAGCGTTATAGGTAAGACCAACAGGTTTTATTGAGAGTCTGGTTGTTCGAAGTTTCTAGTGCTCGCCAAGGTCAACGGTCGATCATCGCTACAACGCGACGGTGTAACTATAGCATCAAGGTAGTGTTACGCCAACGAGCTCAAGGAAAGTGAATAAGAACAGAACTCTAGATATGACAAAGAAGTGTTCCAATCTTCTGTTGTAATCGCAGGTCTTAAATCACTAGCAGTACTGTGTGTTTTAGCGCGTTGAACTTTGCCTATAAACTTTGCACGGTTAAATTCTGTTAAAGTCTAAATTTCAATTGTCAATTTTGCATAGCACTTAAGATTAACAAACTAACCTCAATTTTCATTCAAGTAATCCTTTCAAAAAATCCATTTAATTGAACATTTAAATGAGTGTCTCTCTTCTGTTTTTTTAGTTAAGTTCATTGCATGTTAGCCTTTAAGGGTGGAATTCGTATTGCAAGGTGGAATTCAGTTGCCATGATTAGAGCACTATAAACGAACCCTGGGTACAGTTTATTGCGGACACAACCTGAGAAGTAAGCTATACGATCATAAGATATTTCAAAATATCTGAAGTGTTCATTAAGGAACACTTGTAACTGGGGGACGGATGTGCTTTGCACGGTGTGCACGTTTATGTGGAGGAATTATATAGAGCGGCTACGACACAAGCCATAAAATCTCTCTTTACCCTTAACCCCCACAAATGAATATGACGTATAATTATTGATAGTCGAAATTGGATCTAAGGAAGCTGGTTTATTGCACCCACTATGGTTCATTGGAACTTTCAATGCTAAAATATGGCATTTAATATATCAAACGGCTTGAAATGATGAGTCATGAATGAATATAACGTAAAATTAATGATAATCTAATTTGGTTCCATCATTCATGTTTTAATGATACCATTATGAAACCATTAGAAACTTTCAATGCTAAGATATGGCATGTAAATACTGATACCTTATATTATCAGTAGATAGTTTGCGTTAGAAAAATAAAAACCTTAGCTAGTAGCTGATCATTCCTACAATGGTACGTGCGTACGTAGAAAAGCTTTGTCAATAGTTTATGAAGAAAAAAATGACCATTGCACAGAACGCTTCAACAAATAACGCTTATTTCATTAAATAGGAAAGCTTACAAATTAAAGGATTCGTATATGTTCTAATCTATTGAGAAGTGCTACTTTCTCCATTTAACTTTTCAGGTAGTTTTATTCTGTTTAACTATACATTTCCCTTAGAAGTACGCCTTGCTTAGCAACCAGAGGCTTCCTTTTCAACTTCATCTCATTCTTAACAAAGAAAGGCTTTTTTGCAAATCAAATGCTTTCCTTTTCGTTCTCGAATGCTTTAAAATCCTATCGGTCCTGGGCATTTCGGTTGCCTGTGTTGTTTATTTTTAATAATTAACAATAATTTATTGTTATTCAGGGTTCTTGTGTTTCGTCATTCTCTAATATATATCCGTTTAAAGTTATATGGCAAATACTTGTAGTGGGTTGATAATTATAGATACCTTGGCGTTATTATTGATTCAAAATTTTCATGGAATATGCATGTGACTTATGCGATGAACAAGGCCAAAAAAGCAAAGTTTAGCTTAATTAATATGTTGGATCGTAACAGTTCCCTTAGTATTGATAACAAACCACTGTTATACAAAATGATTTTTCGTGTCATCTCGCTATATGGCATGTCTGTCTGGGCTAAAATTTGCAAGACAAGATGGAAGGAGCTCCAAATTTTCCAGAACATTACCCTAAGGACTATTGCACAATTAGATAGGAGAATTGCTCCCAATTACTCCATTCATAGTGATTTCAATATGACCCATGTTGGGAAATATGTTGAAGAGCTCATGAAGACCGTGCTGCATATTATGGTAAATCATGATAATGATCTAATCTCTGGCATTCTAAAACATTCTCTACATAGAAAAAGGCACTGTCATCAAGACATATCCTTGATGTCAATTTTGATGACACTGACAATGTCATCCTCCCAGATTACTGGGTTTCAGAAGTTATTCGTTGTTTGTGGCTTACTGTGTGATATACTCCTAGTTCAGACAATCGTCAATTAAATTTTCCTCACCAAAAGGAGGCAGTTTTCTTCTTTCAAACTTTGGATGACCTTTATGGGTACATCAGGCTTCTTTTCTAGTTTAGTGTATTGCCTTTGGAATATGATTGAGAGGTGAGATTTTGGAAGCTATGCTTCAAGTTCCACACGAATACCGATACACTACACTGTTCGATTGTCGATTGTCGATTGTACTCTTTTTATAAATTCAGGGTAATTTTCTAATAACTTAATTGTTTTTACAGAACTATCCTTTTTGCTTTGATAAAGGATAGTCTCTATCCGAAACGTCAGCCTTTTATTTTTATTTTGATTTTCATTATTACTTTATCTATTACTAGCAGAGTTACCCGACGTTGCCCGGGATAATTACACCTGTAGATGAACAGAACAACCTAAAAAAACTAAATAATAACTCCCATTTTGTTAAATAATAACTCAACCAATACAAAACAGAGCAAAGGTATTATCTATTCTACTAAATATACGAAAAACAGGAAGTCTAGATGATATGCCGGAACTTTATCTAAGCTCTTCTTGACTTGTCTAATGAACACCAGTTACTTTAGACTCAAGTTTTTTTGCCCTTGACGTTGAAGTCATATTCCCTGTTGCTCTATTCGAAAATTCCGTTGTTCAAATGTTTCAAACCCCCGTATAGCTTTTTCTGTTTTAGTTGCAGAGTTTCTCTGACCAATACTCGTTCTTTCTCTTTCCTTTCCAGGCACATAAATTTTTGCCAGTCCGAATTCGAAGGATAACTGAGATATGGACAAAAATAAAAATTCCGCCACTAAGATCAACAAGATAATAACTCACTTTCTACAAAATCTAGGATGATGAAACTTATAGGAATAATAGGGTTCATATAACTGTGTATACCGTTAAAATTTAAACCAATTCCAACAAGTAGTTTCCGAGTCACTCAACATCGTACCACGTGCTCACATGTGAGTACTAACCACCACGTGTTACGATTTTGACTACGTAAATCGGAAACTACTTGTTGGAATTCGATCAAATTTTAATGGTAGACACAACTTTATGTACCCTATTATTCTCCCAAATTTCTTCATTCTAGATACTGTAAAAGTGATTTAATAACTTGTTGATCTTAGTGGCTGCATTTTTATTTCTGTTTATATCTCAGTTATCGTTCAAATTCGGACCCATGTTCATATGTAGGGGAGAGCGGGTAACAGTGAGACATTCAATGTAGCATCCAGAAAAGACATCCTCAGCAACTAGTGCTATCATAGCTAAAAGGTGAACTTAATCATCTATGCACCCATCTAGTTTCAGTTCTCTAGGATCCCTGCAGGCTCAAGAAAACTGTACATGCGTAAGTTAAGGTTAGTAATATAAATTTTCTTGATTGCCAATTATAGTACATTGTTCACCACGTTTATAGCAATTGATAAAAAGATAGCTATATATGGAATGCTTATTCATTAAGCTTTCTGAAATCCATAAGCGATTTAAAAATGAAATGGAAACATAGGCCTACAGGCTTGAAAAATTAAACCATATGGTGTGGGTAACAGTGAGACAAAATGATTTGGGGATCAGTGAGACGAGTTTCCCAGTGTTACCCACCACAGCATGTTGAATTCTGCATGCTGTAGTATCTCAAAGAATCATTATTGTTTGGCAAAAGAATTTCATATTTTATATTTTCCTTAAATCACAATAGTTATAAAATTTTAAGCCAACATATTATATTAGTGTTATTATTCTCCTTTTTGTACTCCTTTTCAGTGTTAATGTATGATTTTAATCTTTCAAAGTTTTTTTAAATTTACAAGAATATATTGTAATTCAATTGATAATTATTCTAATAATTTTAAATCAAAATAAATCCACCAAAAAGCATGTCTCATTCTTCCCCAAACCTGGGGAAGAGTGAGATAATGTGCTTCAGATTTGTTTGGTTATTTTTCATCGAAGGTTTTTCATAATAAAATCTGAAATTAAATTATGTCATAGCTGTATAAGTTTAGTATTTCATAGAAAAAATTCGTTTCATTTGATCCATTGTAACATGAAAAAACTGCTTTAGTAAAAAGTGCGTCTCATTGTTACCCACTCACCCCTACTTTTTTGCTTAGAAACGCATATTCCATCACACCTATCATTTTGGTGATGAAATTTTAAAACACCCTGTTTATAGATAGACTAGCAGAGGTACCCGGCATTGCCCGGGATAATTACTGTTGTAAGTAAATAAAACATTCTCAGAAAATTAAATTATAACTCCCAGTTCGTTAAATAATAACTCAATGAATACAACACAGAGCAAAGGGACTATCCATTCTACAAAAAATACGAAAAACAGGAATTCTAGGTGATATACCGGGACTTTTTCTAAACTATTCATGACTTGTCTCACCACTGCGGAGCATCACCAGATATTTCGTTTTACTTGCCCTTGAAGTATAAGCTCTTATACCTACTTGCTTTATTCGAAACTCCCGTTGTTCAGATGTTTCAAATGCCCGTATAGCTTTTTCTGTTTTAGTTGCAGAGTTTCTCTGACCTATAATCATTCTTTCTCTTTCCTTTCCAGACACATAAATTTTTACCAGTCGTCTGGACGTTTGATAGATAGACAAGGGAGACACGCGTGACTCCTTTGCCTCATCAATACACACTGCCTTATTAATGTGCTGTCACTACATCATCATTCTATGCTCGTTATTATTAATTCTTGGAAACGAACGTTCAATCACCGCATCAACAGCATCTCAGTTTCCAAAATATACACATTCCCACATAATATATATAAATTATATTATATATATTCAAAATATATTTTTAGGAAATGTTTGGATCTGAAGGAGTACTTATCATTTGCTCAATACAGCACGGAGCTAGAAGAGTGCTTCCTCTGTCGGCTTTCCACTCTTTCTCATTAGTCTGCTAACTCTCCATTATCTCCAGTTACTGATCATTTTTAAAGATTTTCAAGAAATTGTTAGGTACTAAGAACTCTCTTTTCTAAGAAAACCCTGAAAAACGAATTCTATGCATTGTTACAAATTCAACCTTGTCTACATTGAACAAACTCTAAATTTCATTGTTGTTCATGAGATATATATTGCTGATCCCTGCATAGTGTTGGTGCATTGCGTGTTGATACCGTTGTTGATACCTATTGTTTTCACAAACTTTTATTTGCATTGTTGGCCATGAGACATATATTGTTGTTCCGTACAGATTTTTTGTGAATTGTGTGTTGACACCATTGTTGATACCTGCTGTTGCACAAATTTTGCCTAGCACTGATGGTCATGAGATATTTCTCATTAATATGCCTTGCCATAACCATGAATATCGATTTTTTATCAATAAATATCATTTTTTCGAAATCTGAGGTAGACAGTGACCTTGCGCATGGTTTGAAGATCAAGTATGCAAAATTTCATCAAGATCGGATGAAAACTGTATTTTGTATAAGAAACAAACAAACCCACAAATAAACAAACAAACAAATAAAGCCACAAACATCCTTGTTTATATATATAGATTTATATTTAATTATTTTGTAAATTTTTGTTAATTTTTTTTTTTATTTTATAACTTCTATTTATTGTATTCCAGGGTTTTTCTGTCTCGGCCTTTTCTCATCTAAATATCCGTAACACATTCGTTCCAAATTTTGCATATTTTCACGATTTATCAAATATTTCAACTCTATATATGTTCATTTACCTACAAAATAATAAACTCCACCTTAATATTGACAATTCTTCTTGTTAAAAATTTAGAGAAGAAAGTTACGACTACTCGAATAAAAGGCTATTAACATACGCTTGCTATTGCTAAAGATGGAATACTTTCATCGTTGTGTTTCTTACATTGGCCTAAAAAGTTGGTTTACTTTACCTGATTTAATAATTAAGCTAAATAACTTCATATAAACTATATTTAAGAAGCTTTTTAACACTTCTAATAAGAAGTGAACCGCTAGTTAACTCTGCTATGTTTAGGGGAGAGTGGAGTTGGTTCGGATGAAAATCAAATTTTTTCTCCCTGTGGGTTAATCAAGAACCAATTAGTGAATGTGTATATTGTATTTTGTATTGTAAACCTTTCGTTATTTATCTGTACATATGATTTTTCAGTAGTCGCAAGATAATCAATATATTTATATATTTTAGAAAACCACTGCAATATCCGAAGCAACCCCTACATGCGGGCTTGCTTCGGATAAACTGCTTTTTGCCATTTTAATTAAATACAAGTTTACTTTATTCTCAAAAGAGCACGAAAATATTATCACAACTTGCCTAACAATTATCACATTATAAAAAATCGCAATCACTTGACTAGCAGCTATGTTTCATTTAAAAGCAGGGCTAGCAGACGTGATATTTCTACTGCGGCTTTCATTTTCTGTATCTTCTGGTGCTTGCTTCATATCTTCCCTGCCCTCTTTTTTTTTTCGTAAATTCTAATCAAACGCGTCCGAACCAACCCCCTCTGTTGTATCCGAATCAATCATACTACGCCAGAAATAAAAAAAAAAACCCTTGTTAAAGCCTAACGACGCACATGGCCAAACTGAAACTGCAACACGTTTATGTATAATACTGTCCCTCAGGAATAAATGTCTAACTTTTTACATTTCTCGTATAACCTCTATAAAATTCACGAACAAACCTACCTCAAATTTTTTTTACACTCTTTAAAGCAAATTTTATTTCTTATTTACTTACCTTTGTTGTGATCGTTCTGGGGAAGAGATATTCATAATTTGTATAGTGTCGCACTCAAGTGATAATTTTTTAGGCAGCTTGCGAATAGATTCGACTGAAAAAATCGATTTGTCCAAATCAACCCGCGTCTGAAAGACCCCGCTCTCCTCTACCTAGATAATTCCTGTTTTGAACACTAGTTTATAACTCCATACGCATTTAAAGGTTTGGTTTGGTTTGTTTGGTATTAACGAAATACGTGTTTAAAAAATTAAAGAGTGAGTTTATTTAAAAAATTAACTCACACTTCAATTTTTTTAAATACGTATTGAGTTATAAACTAGTGCTCAAAACAGAAATTATATAGGTAAATTTCTCATAGTCACTAAATCATTGCCTTATTTAATTGTGCCCTATGATTGTAACCAACTTTATAGAGTGAAAAGAAATTTTTTTATCAAGTACGAGGGGCGATCAAATTTGATCTGGACTTTATTTGTTATAAAATCAGGAAACTACAAAATAAAACCCTCTCAAAATACTCTCCTTGCTTCTCTACACATTTCTCCAGCTTTCTGAGAGCATCTGGATACCGGCTCTGTAGAAATCTTTAGGCTGATGTCGAAACTACGCCAGTACAGCCTTTTCCAACCTCTACCCACCGAAAACTCTTTCAATGTTCCAAAAAGGCGACAGTCGCAAGGGGAGAGATACGGGTTGTAAGGAGGATATGGTAAGATGTCCCCTTTGAATTCCGTCAGTGTGCCCATTATCAGTTTGATTGAGTGTGGCTTAGCATTGTTTTGCAGAAAACAAACACCGCTGGTAATGAATCCTGGTCGCTTATTCCTGGTCGGTTTCAGGATAGCTATAATGATCTTTTGGCTATTCAAAATTATATCATGTCCATCCCTTCAATCGGCCTCGGTGCTCAGTGGTTGCGTGATCACCTCAAATGAATCACATTGTATAGAATATTCTTTTTATACAGAATTTTTTGTATTTCATAGATTATCTTATTCTTAAACCAAAATCGGCCTCGGTGGCTCAGGGGTTGCGTGATCACCTCTGATGCCCGAGGACGCTGTTTCGACCCCGGCTGAGGACGAAGAGGATTTTTTCAGGGGGGAAAACCTGAGATCACGCACTTCCTTCGGAAGGGATGTAAAGCCGTTGGTCCCGTGTAGTCGTTTGCCGGCTGCACGTCAAAGAACCCTTGCGAGGAAAAATTTGCGACCCATATAACGCCGTCCTGAAATGACCATAGCAGTTGAAAAGGACGTTAATACCAAACAAACCAAACCAAACCATCCCTTTCATTTTTAGGATTGACTTAAATTTCTTCAAAATTCAAAATTGTGTTTAATAATTCGGAAACTGATTTCCATACATTGAATACATCTTTCTTGCATTGAGGAGATGCCCATTGCGGCTACAACGTGGGATTTATTTCAGTTTTGCAACAACGATGGAATTCATTATCTTTCTGCAACTATTGTGCAATGGACTGCTCCAGTGGACATTTTTTTGCAGTTACAGTCCTGGACAAAATTATAGGACCATTCAAGAGATGCAAAATGAATTTATTTGATTCACAATCCTGTATACAGTATAATTTGTAATGGACAAAAAAACATATTTCTTAGAAGAAAAAAAAACAAGTTTAAAAAAATAAAACTAGCATCATCTTTTTTCATTTGTGAGCTACAAAACGCAATGGACAAAATTATAGGACCACTTTCAAAATAATGGACTATTCTGAATATTTTCTGCCAAGAATTCAGTTATTAAGACCGATAGGTATTTATGTTTTCACGATGTGTGTCCGTCCGTCTGTCTGTCCGTCTGTTTGTTGGTGCTCTAGCTTTCGAACGCTTCCGAATTTTCGACTTCCGTTTTCGCAATTCGACAACTTAGGGAAATCGGTAGACTGAGTTCGTTGGTGGAAAAAATCGGTGAACTACTTCCGGTTCAAAAGGTCAAAAAATTACATATGGGACTACGTTTTTCACTATACAATTCCAGGTATAAATGGCCTTGCATTGCCAAATGCTGCTCTCCCTTTAAGATTCTATAGCTAAAGCAGAGAAAAGGCTTGTGAATTAAGTGATTACACGTGATCGTCTTCCTTGATGGTCAATATCAGTCAGAACTGGTTCAAGGGTATGTGGTTTAGTGGTACAATTATGGTCCACTGGAGACTTTCAATGCTAAGATATGCCACGTATTATATCAAACAGCTTGAAATAACATGTCATGATTGAATATTAAAGTAAAATTAACGAGAGTCGAAATAGGTTCAATGGTGTGTGGTTTCATGGAACCAGTATGGTTCATGGGAAACTTTCAAAGCTCAGATTTGGCAGGTAATATATAAAACAACTTGGAATGATGTGTCATGCATGAATATCACGTAAAATGAATGATAGTCGAAATTGGTTAAAAGGTACCTGCTTTTCATGGACCCATTATGGTTCATTGGAACTTTCAATGCTAAAATATGGTATGTAATATATCAAACGACTCTGAATGATGTGCCAGGAATGAATATAACATAAAATTATTAATAGTCGAAATCGGTTCAAAGTTACCTGCTTTTCGTGGAGCTTTCAATGCTAAAATATGGCATGTAATACAGGGTGAATACAAAAGTCTGAACCCCTCTTTTATTTTTAGACCCGAAGCAGATATTTCAATTTAAAAATCCAATGAATAGGAAGTTGTGGGTGGCCTATCCCATGGTGAACTTTTCATCATCCCAAATATGCAAATTAGGACATTCAAAACTTATCTCAAAAACCGTAAGGGATAGAGAAAAAAACCCAATTGCAAACTTGTTCAGCATAAAAAAACAAACAAAACAAATCAAAAATCATCCAAATCGGACCAACCAATCATCCACAATCACGTGGTGAACTGTTTGTAGCTTATAAACAGTCACACTGCACATGGAAAACTGAATGTTGATATTTCCACCATGTAAAGCATGCAAATGAAAAAATTAACTTAAATTACCATACTCACATTCACTTTCATGCGGAAAAGCAAATAAAAGGCATGTTTCCGCACACAGAAGACAGAACAATTCCAGAATGGCAAGCTACACTGTTCCGGAAATAGTCAACATGATTTTCTGCTTCGGAGAGGCAAGGAGAAACCTACATGCTGTAGTTAGGTTGTATCGAGACGAACGCCATCCATCTCGTCAAACAATGCGTCACATTATTATAAGATTCGAGGCTACAGGGAATGTTAATACAAAACGAGGACGACCAAGGGCACAGGGCGACGAGGATCCAACAACACTAGTTCTGGCTGCAGTTGCTGCAAATCCCCACACAAGCAGCAGAGCAATTGCTGCAGATGTTGAGTGCCGTCAGAGAACTGTTCTCAACATTCTACACGCACATCATTTTCACCCATACCATATTCATTGTCACCAGGAGTTACTGCCATTGGATTATGTTGCTAGGGTCGCATTCTGCAACTGGTTACTTACCTGCCTGGATGACAATCCAAACTTCATTCACTAGGTGTTGTGGACAGAGGAAGCCCAGTTTACCAGATATGGAGTTATCAACAGAAACAACCATCATCATTAGGCAGACGAAAACCCACGAAGCAACTCATCAAGTGAACTGGAGAATCAATGTGTGGTGTGGATTGTACAATGACACTGTGGTTGAACCGTATTTTTACGATGGAACACTGACTGCAGAACGCTACCGGGCTGAAATTCTCAACATGATAGTCACAGACTTCATTGACAATTTGCCATTGGCCTCGTATCAGCGCACGTGGTTTCAGCATGATGGAGCTCCTCCACATTACGGGTTGGTCGTTCGCAAGCGTCTAAGTGAGATGTTTGGACAACAAGGGATTGGCCGAGGAGGACCAGTTCGTTGGCCATCCTGCTCCCCTGATTTTACACCACTTGACCTTTTCTTGTGAGGATACCTGAAGGACAAAGTTTATGCTAGGCAGCCCGAAGCGTGCCGAGGAGTGACACCAGCCATGCTTGCTTATGTTTTGGCGTCAGTTAGGTTTCGTGCCCAATTGTGTTATGGTGCCCACGGTCGTAACATCGAGCATTTTGTTGATTAACTTTTTTTAAACTCTTTGAAATAACTTGTTTGTGCAGTGTGACTGTTTGTAAACTACAAACAGTTCACCACGTGATTGTGGGTAATTGGTTGGTCCGATTTGGATGATTTTTGATTTGTTTTGTTTGTTTTTTTATGCTGAACAAGTTTGCAATTGGGTTTTTCTCTCTATCCCTTACGGTTTTTTAGATCAATTTTGAATGTGTCCTAATTTGCATATTTGGGATGATGAAAAGTGCACCATGGGATAGGCCACCTACAAATTCTTATTCATTGGATTCATCAAAATTGACATATCTGCTTCGGTTAAAATAATAAAAGGGGGGTTCAGACTTTTGTATTCACCCTGTATATCAAACGACTTGAAATGATGTGTCAAGAATGAATATAACGTAAAATTAATGATAGTTGAAATTGGTTCAAAGGCACCTGGTTTCGTGGAACCATAATTGTTCATTAGAACTTACAATGCTAAAATATGGCATGTAATATATCAAACGACTTGGAATGATGTGTCATCAATGAATATAACGTAAAATTAATGATAGTCGAAATTTGTTCCAAGGCAGCTGGTCTAATGGACCCACTATGGTTCATTGGAACTTTCATTGCTAAAATATGGCATATAATATATCAAACCAGTGTTGGGCGAAATTCAATCAAACTGACGATTAATGATTATGATTAAAAATAATCAATCGTTAATCATGATTAAAAGTTGTTTTTGTAAATCGTCTGGAGTTAGTCGCGATTATGGAGGTTGGGCAATATACAATCAAAGTAACGATTGATGATTATGATTAATAATATTCAATTGTTAATCACGATTAAAAGTTTCTTTTTTAATTGTTAATCTCCGCCAGGAGTTCGTTACGATTAATGATTAAGTTATAATTTCATCGAAGGAAAGACTAATCGCTAGAAATTGCATAAAAAATTTATTTTATCGCTTGATGAGCAGTTCATAGGCCTACAATAACTCTGATCTACAGTGAAAAAGTATTCGTAATAATTTGAACTAATTTCTGCTTCTCTACCCATGCAGAATAAGATTTGGTAAGTAAAAGTCATTTATTGGTTTCGCTCTGTTTGTGTGTCTGCCTGTCCGTCTGTATGTTCGACGATTACTCGAGAATACTTTAACTTTTTCAAATTCTGCTTTTACTCTTCGATAAAGACCCTTCTGAGCTCACCTGCCTGATTAGTTTGTGATTGAAATCGGTCTAACAGTCACGTGACTATTGAGACCCCCCCCCCCC
>JAHWFO010076543.1:0-16193 GCA_023313115.1 Rhysida immarginata | reverse complement strand
AATACGTTGTAATCTCTGATGGATATGATCTTTTCTTCTATATCGATTGTTAACCATGTTTCTGTTATTGCTACCACTTGAGGGTTTAACGTCGAACACAAGACACTAAAATCGTCTATTTTGTTAATTATTGAACGTGCGTTGATATATAAAAATCGTAATGTTTCTACTTTGTAGCCTCTATCTTCATTCGTTTTATGTCGACGTACCAGGCCTCCGTTCATTCTGTTGTTCTTCTATCCAATAATCAGTTGTGAAATGGGGGTTGGGGCCATAATAAGGACTTATGGATATATCTGAAGGCCATGAGTGGGCCTGCACACACTCGTCAAAATTCAGAGCTTTGATTCTTATGAATATAAATCTCGAGGAGCTTCCAAATTGGGTTTTCCACCGACCACACTCTGTCACTGGTATTTCATGTTATCTTAATAATTCAGCCAATTTTGACCCTTTCAGCATCTCAGACACATTACCAAGTCTCAGGCGAATTGTTTTTTGCTTTTTTATCGGTATCTCCCAAGAACCCGAGAGCCAATAAGATTTCGTTTGTTTATTTGGTTGTTTAGTTGGAATTTCTTTCACTTCCGCTTTCATTTTTCCTAATAGGTTTTCTCTTTCCTCTCTGTTGTTATTTTAACGTGGGATCTTTCACTACTAAATCCTATATTATTCGTAATTTCAATTTCCTTACTAACGGAGGTTCCCAATATATCTTTTCTTGGATGTTGTTGTGATATCATTTGATTCTCTTTTTCATCCCTCCCTTCCTTATCTTCTATTTGTATATGTGATGGATTCAGCTTTCCATGATTTGTTTCTTCACCATTTTTATTTATTCCATTCTCTATGTCATTTTCATTAATCTGTCTATTTTTCCCACAGTGTTGTCAAGCACATTCTGAATCAGTTCACATATTGATCTTTAAATCCTTCAAGTATTTGTGATATTATAATAGATATACTCGTTGTTTGATCTTCTCTTAGTGTTACCTTTAATAATTCGTTGTCCTTTTTAATTTCTGTCATTCCCTTGATTATGTCATTTAATTTATATAGGACGATATGTTGTGTCTCTTTTAAACCATCTGCCATACCTTCTTTTCCGCTCTCTATAATATTTTGTTGCGTTACGTCTCTTTGGGTGTCGCCATTGCCAGCCGCCGATGATTCATTCTCCAGCTCATTTTCTAAAATCCTGAGTTTTTCATTGAGATTATCTCTGTAGCTACTTTTAATACTTCTTGTAGTGGACAAGCATTCTACCAATAATAATTTTAAATCGTTGAATACTTCTCTAGTTGCATTTCTTGTTAATTGCGCATTATCTTTGGAGCGATCGTCAGACGTGCCTTTTCCATCCGCCATTTTTTTTTTTTTTTTTGTGTATATATAACATATGTATATTAGAATATACCACCTGAGGGTTTTTAAAGAGATCTGCTCTCGCATTCGCACCAGAAACGACATAGGATGGTATGTAGGTAGTGTAACGTGCCGGAAGAAAACTATTTCCGACACGTCCAGCTAAACTTGACGGGTAAGATAAAACGAGGTCGTAAAAAAAAAAGTCAAGTTGCGAATAAAATTTTAAGATTTGAAGACATTAAAATTTACCACTAGTTTCAAACATTCCCTATTTTTCTCTACCCAATTCCCCTTTGATTTATTTTATTTTATTTTATTCTTTTTTCTTTTTCTTTTTATTTTTATTCTGATGATTATTAACATTAAAGAAAAAGGTTCCAAGACTGAAATCCAAATGAACAATTTTCACTTTATTGTTAAAACGTGAAGCAATGAGAAAAAAAGGTTACAAGAATACAGACGGAAATAAAGCTGGCTTGAATTTAATGACGACCACAGTAAGCTATGACGATTGGATAATCAAAACGAGGTGCATGACACAATTAGAAAAGGCGCAAACTGGAAATGACCTGATGACGTCTGGTTGTTACATACACCACTGATAGTCTGAGAAAGTCATCAAAAAGTTCCTACGTCTGAGGAGTTTGGATAGAAGGCTGAAAAGAATAAAGCATTCTTTTGGAAATAAAAAGTTAAAAAAAAAAAAAAGGGAAATGTTTGAAACCCCAGACAAAAAAATACAAGGTTAGAGAGCGTCCGGCCGAGAAGAACAAGAACCGTTGACGATTTATAACAAAAAAATCGGTTGATCGCTTGAGTCCTTAATTAAACATTGTTCCTTTTGTCCAGTAGAAACTAGTTCAACCACATTGGTTAAACCTGTAGAGAGTAGGTAGAGCAAAGCCGGCTAGAAACTTATTTGAGCGAGCTCCTAAAAGAAGCTGCTACAAGACGAATTCAAATTGACAGGGAACAAAAAATAAAAAAAAATCCTTTAGAAAAATAGAGACTAATAAAAAAAAATAAATCAAATCAACGACGACTCACCACAACACGGAACAATTAAGACGAAGGAAGAGACAGAAAAAGGGCAGGGAAAACGAAATGGGAATAGTTACACACCACCACGAGAAAAGAGTTGATAACTTAACGAAGACAACAAAGAAGATGGGAACGCAGTCATCTGAGGGAGGGGGAGGGAAGGAACGACGAGGTGAGCGACGCTAGAAAGAAATAAAAAAAAACCAAGGCATTTGATTATCTTAAAATTGACATCGAGTAAAAAAAATTAATGGTGACAAAAAAAAAAGGAATTGAGAGGTAGCTTCTACCGACAGTAAGAGGAAAATAATTGTAAGGACAAACTTGACTCGTAGTCCATTGCCGTCTCTTTACACTGAGCACAATCGTCCGGAAAAACTGATGAATCAATTAGTTGAGCCGAACATCGGCAAACGAAACACTAAGCGCGGAAGCTGGTCGAAAGAATACAGTGATGATCACATCCAGGCTTGAAGTCAGGGTATACTGCAAAGTCGATGAACTTCCGTTAATACGTCTAAACTGAGAAGACGAAGAAAGCACCGTTTGAAGAAGATAACCCTTTCATCAACAATCATGCAATCAAGATAGATATTCATCCTAGGGCTGGCAGGGCATTATAAAATTGAAGTGAGTTGAAGAAGTCCAAAAGAATCATTATTCAGACCAAAATCAACATAGGCAAACACCGCAGAAGATGAATCTGATCTAGCATTGTACCCAAACATCGGCAGATGGTAGGAGATCCGGAGATGATGAATCTGCTACGATGGTCGAGTTGATTCTGCCCCGACCTAGCATTATAAATTTTTTTAAGAAAACTTTAATGCACGAGCAATCGAAAAGCAAGCGCATGCCAACAGCCAAAACGACGCGCGAGGAGAACCGAAAGCGAGAACGCTCTAAAAGAAAAATTTTATCAAGAAATAACATTATAACAATATGGACGGATAGTAATAAGTTAAGTAACAATCAGATAACGAAAAAATCTTTCAAATACAAAAACATTGTAACTGATTACTAAAACAATATGAATTAGACAAAAAGATAAATTTCAAAATTCCTCAAAAAAAAAAATATTTAAAATTTTCCTATTACCCTACAGTAAAAGTCTAAGTAAACCGGAATTGGTTATTTAAGTTTTATAAAGGTTATACTAATTTTCCTTTTTATGTTTTTTTATAAAAAAAATTGAATCAGCAGAGTTAATTGGAGGCAACTCGTTATTCTATAATAAGTCTGTCGAAGAGCGCCTACGAGAATTTTTCCTCTTAACGCTTCAGTTAACTATAAAGTTCCGACTACATAGAACTATATTCATTTTTAGGCTTGTTACATGGGAATTTCCTGTATTTCTCTATAAAGCAATATAGAACTAAGTAACCTGGCCAGGTTGTGTCAGAGCTTAAGAAAGACCCGAAAGAAAAAAAAAACAATAAACAAACATTAAAGCGGAAAACCATGTTAACCATATTTCCTATTTTAAAACCAACGTTACGGAGAACGTCATGTGTACCCTTTTAATTATTTTTTTACGAGGAGAGGGCCACCGTAACCTCCTCGGAGGCTTAGAGAATTGCTATCGTAGGTGGCTCACAGACGACAGAACGAACAAAAACGAGCTGCGACGAGAAATTTTTAAGAAAAAAATAGGCTCCATTAAAATGCTGATAGACCTAACGCGCCGGATTAAAAGAATACTTATCAAGGTGATCTTTAACTTCAAAGGCACGTAAAGAAATTAAATCTGATTCTAACCCGAAGCTAGGGAAAAAGGAATGAAAGAGTAAGAGGTCCCCGAAACACTACCCTCATACGAGAAAAATGGCAAAAAGGAAAAAAAAATTTCCCAATATAACGGGACTGAAATGGCACGTTATAGTAGGTAGGTAGGTAGGTAAGTAGGTATACACATGCATACATAAAGACATACAGACATAGCTATACCTACATATATTCAGATAGGTAAAGAAGTAGATAGATTTATGGACATTGATTGATTGATTGATTGACTGGTAAGTAGGTAGGTAGGTAGGTAGGTAAAGAAGTAGATAAAAAATGTATATGTATGTTAGATATGTAGTTAGGTAAATAGTTAAGGATAGATAGACATATAGGCAGGCAACGAATAAAGCAGAGTGAAAGACGGGCGGATAGACAGACAAGTAAGAAAATAACATCACGCGGCTATTGAGAAGGATTTTAATGTTTTGAAGACCGAATCTACTGAGCTTCTGGCGGCTTTAAACAATTGCCTTTGAAACGAGCTTGTTGTTAACTCTATACAGAACGCTCACAGCTGAGGAGATCCAATTTAGGTTCAGCTACGTTTTGCCTCCGAGAAAAGGACTGGAAATCTAGTTTAACGATTTTTATTTCTGGAGCTCTTTAATTCCTTCGGCGTAATGCTTACAATGGCCGTTTATCGAATCCAAAGTGGAGGAGAGGCCAATTTTTACCTCCTCGGAGAGGTATACAATTCCGACTTAGAGAGTAAGTGCGCCCGACTTGTCTTTTCAAGTGGGGGGGGGGGGGGTTCTAGAAATTTTGGCGTCGACTACAAAGGTCATTTTGCGCCATTTACACAAGCTATAACAGTACGCAGCCCGGGACAAACACAAACATCCATGCCCACGGCGGGATTCGAACCCGCAGCCAGGCGGATTCGAGAACTAGAAAGCCTACGCCCTAGCCCTCTCGGCCACCTGGCCGGCCTTTTCAAGTGGAGGGGGGGTGAGCAAAACAGATGAAAAGGAGAAGTGGCCCCTGCTAAGTTAGGACTATCAAATCAGCCTGGGAGGAGCAAAGTCTACAAAATTAGACCAAAAACGTAAAAACGGAAGCTCACAGCACCTGGGATTCCCACGCGGTCTTCCATCGAAGTACTAATCAGGCCCGACGTTGTTTAACTTCGCTGTACGGAACGTATACAATTTCATACAATTTATTCGCTGGGTTAAGAGGCCAAGATTCCTGCCAAGAAGATAAGAGTCTGTTGTAGATGACCGGGAACAAATGTTCGGGGATTGAGAGTAGGTCCGAGATAGGTAAATCTGTAATAGCGTCTTTTGCCGCCTTGTCGACCCGTTCATTTTGCTGGATACCCATATGGCTAGGGATCCAAACAAAATAAATTTTGGTACCTTGGATATCCAGGTAATAAAGATATTCCTGGATTCTTATAACGAAAGGGTTGTCTGTATTGAATGACTCCAAGAATTGCAAGGCGCTCAGGGAATCTGAGAAAATCCAAAAGTTGGAATTTGGATAATTAAAAGAGAACTCTAACGCTCTGGCTATGGCTAACAATTCCGCAGAGAAAATGGAAAATTCGTTTGGCACATGGTAGGAAAATACCAAATTATCAATAAGGAACGCACAGCCAACTCCGTCCTCTGATTTGGATCCATCTGTGTATATGTGGAAACCATCAGGGAGGGATTCTAAAAAATTCCTAAAGAGTGCCTTAATTTCAGCTTCCATAAAATTAGATTTTTTCCCAGCAAACAAGTGGTAATTTATATCTGGTTGGGGGAGAATCCACTGGGGAACATCTCTGACCTCTCGGCTATGCATGACCGGAAATGAAAGGTTCAGGCTCTCCAAAAGATTTTTGAGTATATTGTTTATGCTTCTAAAGGTAGGAGGGGGAGGAATACTAGGTTTATCATATAAACAGGCAAAAGCTGGGTGCAGACTTTCACCATATATACGATAAGCATATTTAAGGAGGAGTTTGGCTCTTCTAAACCATAATGGGGGCTCAGAAGCCTCCACATAAAGGCTCTCTACCGGACTTGTACGGAAAGCTCCTGTGGCAATTCTTATGCCTAGATTATGAATGGGATCTAACAGCTTCAAGGTGCTCTTTGAAGCAGTGGCATATACAATGCTTCCATAGTCTAGTTTAGATCTAACTAGAGAGCCGTATAAAAATAAGAGCATCTTCCTATCAGCGCCCCATTTGGTAGCGGAAATAGAGCGCAAAACATTCATGGCTTGTAAGCATCTCGCTTTTAAATTACGAAGATGTGGGAGCCATGATAGTTTCCTATCAAAAGTCAGACCCAAGAATTTGTGGGAGTCCACCACTGAGATCAGGGATCCATAAAGAGTTAGATCCGGGTCTGGATGGAGGCCTCTTAAAAAGCAAAAGTGGACGGCCCTTGTTTTTTGGGGTGAAAATTTGAAGCCTACTCCGTTGCTCCAGGTAACAAGCTTGTTGATGGCCATTTGCAGTTGACGCTCAACGGAAAACATTCAGGACCCTCGACAGTAAATGACGATATCATCGACGTACAGGGAGTAGTTCACAGTAGATGGAAGTTGTGAACAAGCCTCATTAATAGCAATGAGGAAAAGGAAGGGACTCAGCACACTTCCCTGTGGGACTCCATTATCCTGCGTAAAAGGGTCTGAGAGTGTTGACCCAACGCGAACTCGGAAGGTTCTATTCGCCATGAAATTACACAGGAAAGAGGGAAGATGTCCTGTAAGGCCGTACTTACGCAAAAGTATTGCTATCCCATGCCTCCAAGTTGTATCGTAGGCTTTTTCCAGATCGAAGAAAACCCCTACGACATGTTGTCTATGTCTCTGTGCAAAATGAACCTCATGCTCCAACCGTACAAGGTGATCAACAGTTGAGCGGGATTTGCGGAAACCGCACTGAAACCTAGACAACAGGTGTTTTTTTTCTAGGTACCACATAAATTGCACGGGGACCATCCTTTCCAAGACTTTGCACAGACAGCTGGTTAACGCAATTGGTCGATATTTTGAAGGGCAAGAGCGGTCTTTATTTGGTTTTGGGATAGCAATAACAATTGCTTCTCTCCACGCAGTTGGAATCTCTCCTAATGACCAAATGTAGTTGTATAACGAGAGAAGGTGAGCATAAGCTTCCCTCGTGAGATGTTTCAAGAAAGGTATAAGATTCCATCCGGGCCTGGCGCAGAATCTCTGGAGCAACGAAGAGCATAATGCAGTTCCCGTAAAGAAAACGGGAAATTATATTTTTCGAGGTTTCCAGATTTAAAATTTATAGCATGCGATCCTTTGATACGGTTTTTGTCTTTGGAAGTAGGCTTAGTAATGTTTTATTTGTGAAACCTCAGCAAATGCCCTTCCGAGGGTATTAGCTACCTCTTTCGGGTCCAAGTATGTACGACCATTTTCAATGAGTGAAGGGAGGTTATCCGGGAGTCTTTTCCTAGTTATTTTTCTAATCATATTCCATACAGTTTGAAGGGGATTGTTTTTATTAATGGAGGAGATATAATCTCTCCAACAGAGTTTCTTATTATTGGAAATGATTAGTTTACAATTGGCCCTTTTTTTCTTATAAGTAATAAGATTCTCAAGAGTGGGTTGTGCAGAAAAAATGCGGAGAGCTCGCTAGGGCACATTCTTCATTCCACCATGGCACTGGAATTTTCGTGGACGAGGGTTTACACATAGGAATGGATTCTTCTGCCGCATGAAGGATGCGGGAAGTGAAATCCTCTACAGCCTCATCTACCGATGGAAAGGGTGTTTCATTCTCAAACTGTAGATGGGATTGGAAGACCTGCCAGTCTGCTTATCCAATTTCCAACGTGGTAAAGAGTTGGAAAAAGAAGAAGAACTCAGAGAAATACTAATCGGGAAATGATCACTGCCATGTAAATCTGAAAACACGCTCCAGGCTAAGTTAGGTGTAAAAGATGAAGAGGATATAGATAGATCTATGCATGACAGAGAGCCATTGGCTGAGTGGTGGAATGTTGGACAGCCATTGTTTAACAAATTGACGTTAAAAGCATTCAAAACTTTCTCTATCGTATATCCTCTTTCAGAGAGCTTTATAGACCCCCAAATGGGATTATGTCCGTTAAAATCCCCCAGAATAAGAAAGGGGCTTGGCAGTTCACGCAGCAGAGAAGACAAAGATATTTCGTCCGTATATTGATCTGGAGATAGATACAGTGAACAAACAGTTAGAGGTGAGAGATCTTTGAATAAGACTCTAACTGCTACCGCTTGAAGGTTAGATTTTAAATTAATGGTAGTAAAAGGCAACACCACCACACGCTTTATTTCCCGCAGTATAATCCTTCCTAATAAAATTAAATCCTTTTAGGGTAGGAGACTGAGATGGCAAGAGGAACGTTTCTTGCAAAGCCAATAAGGAGAAGGAGAACTTATTGACCGGAAAATGGGAAAAAAGAGATCCTTACACCTACACGTTCGCTTCTCCGCGATCTGGAGAGCAGCAGCAGGAGGTTCTAGGTTCACTGCCCATGCAACTGTTTCGTTTTTTCACTTTTCCATCCACGTTTTCTCTCAAATACCTTTATTCCTGCCGCCATTAAGGAGAAACGGCCGTCGGCCGCCAGTTGGCACCACCTTTTTATGAGGCGGCTGCTGCTAAGACGTCCGAGCAGAAGAAGAGCGCTCTCCACTCTCATGGCTTGGATGCTCATGTTGTCCGTACAAATGCGGTCTCTTCAGGAAGGCTCCAGAGGAATAGTCCCGGATAAGTCTGATATGCATTTGAGAATTTGAAGGACACAAATATTTCGTAGTGGTCAACGATAACGATCTCATTAAAAAAGCTGGCCTGGAAACAGATTATTTCCATACTGCATTGTGGATACACGATTATGAGGTAAGTACATATGTATATTAGAATATACCACCTGAGGGTTTTTAAAGAGATTTGCTCTCGCATTCGCACCAGAAACGACATATGATGGTACGTAGGTAGGTATGTAGTTAGGTAGATAGGTAGGTATACACATACATACATAGCTATAACAATATATATTGAGATAGTTAAAGAAGTAGATAGATTTATATACATAGATAGATAGATTGATTAATAGATTGACTGGTAAGTAGGTAGATACGTAGGTAAAGAAGTAGATAAAAAATGTATATGTATGTATGTATGTCGTTAGATATGTAGTTACATAAATAGTTAAGGATAGATAGACATATAGGCAGGTAACGAATAAAGCAGAGTGAAAGACGGGCGGATAGACAGACAAGTCAGAAAATAACATGGCGCTGCTATTGGGAAGGATTTTTATGTTTTGAAGACCGAATCTACCGAGCTTCGGGCGGCTTTAAAGAATTGCCTTTGAAACGAGCTTGTTGTTAACTCAATACAGAACGCTCACTGTTGAGTAGAGCCATTTTAGGTGCAGCTACGTTTTGCCTCCGAGAAAAGGACTGGAAATCTAGTTTAACGATTTTTATTTCTGGAGCTCTTTATTTCCTCCAGCATATTGCTTACAGTGGCCGTTTATCGAATCCAAAGTGGAGGAGAGGCCAATTTTTTCCTCCTCAGAGAGGTATACAAGTCTGACTTATAGAGTAAGTGCGTATGACTTGTCTTTTCAGGGGGGGGGGGGGGGTGCGAGCAAAAGAGATGGAAAGGAGAAGTGGCCCGTGCTAAGTGGGATACACGATTATGAGGTAAGTACATATGTATATTAGAATATACCACCTGAGGGTTTTTAATGAGATCTGCTCTCGCATTCGCACCAGAAACGACATAGGATAGTACGTAGGTATGTATGTAGGTAGGTAGGTATTATAACGTGCCATTTCAGTCCCGTTATATTGGAAAATTTCTTTTTCCTTTTTGCCATTTTTCTCGTATGAGGATAGTGTTTCGGGGACCTCTTACCCTTTCATTCCTTTTTCCCTAGCTTTGGGTTACAATCAGATTTAATTTTTTTACGTGCCTTTGAGGTTAAAGATCGCCTTGATAAGTATTCTTTTAATCCGGCGCGTTAGGTCTATCAACATTTTAATGGAGCCTATTTTTTTCTTAATAATTTCTCGTCGCAGATCGTTTTTGTTCTTTCTGTCGTCTGTGAGCCACTTACGATGGCAATTCTCTAAGCCTCCGAGGAGGTTTCGGTGGCCCCCTCCTCGTAAAAAAAATAATTAAAAGGGTACACATGACGTTCTCCGTAACGTTGGTTTTAAAATAGGAAATATGGTTAACATGGTTTTCCGCTTTAATTTTTTTTTTTTTTTCTTTCGGGTCTTTCTTTAGCCCTGACACAACCTGGCCAGGTTACTTAGTTCTATATTGCTTTATAGACAAATAGAGGGAATTCCCATGTAACAAGCCTAAAAATGAATTTAGTTCCATGTAGTCGGAACTTTATAGTTAACTGAAGCGTTAAGAGGAAAAATTTCCATAGGCGCTCTTCGACAGACTTATTATAGAATAACGAGTTGCCGACAATTAACTCGATTGATTCAATTTTTTTTTATAAAAAAACAAAAAAGGAAAATTAGTATAACCTTTATAAAACTTAAATAACCAATTCCGGTTTACTTAGACTTTTGCTATAGGGTAATAGGAAAATTTTAAATTTTTTTTTTTTTTAAGAATTTTGAAATTTATCTTTTTGTCTAATTCACATTGTTTTAGTAATTAGTTACAATGTTTTTGTATTTGAAAGATTTTTTCGTTATCTGATTGTTATTTAACTTATTACTATCCGTCCATATTGTTATAATGTTATTTCTTGATAAAATTTTTCTTTTAGAGCGTTCGCGCTTTCGGTTCTCCTCGCGCGTCGTTTTGGCTGTTGGCTTGCCCTTCGATTGCTCGTGCATTAAAGTTTTCTTAAAAAAATTTATAATGCTAGGTCGGGGCTGAATCAGCTCGACCATGGTAGCAGCTTCATCATCTCCGGATCTCCTACCATCTCCCGATGTTTGGGTACAATGCTAGATCAGATTTTATCTTCTGCGTGTTTGCCTATGTTGATTTTGGTCTGAATAATGATTCTTTTGGACTTCTTCAACTCACTTCAATTTTATAATGCCCTGCCAGCCCTAGGATGAATGTCTATCTTGATTGCATGATTGTTGATGAAAGGGTTATCTTCTTCAAACGGTGCTTCCTTCGCCTTCTCAGTTTAGACGCATTAACGGAAGTTCATCGACTTTGCAGTATACCCTGACTTCAAGCCTGGATGTGATCATCACTGTATTCTTTCGACCAGCTTACGCGCTTAGCGTTTCGTTTGCCGATGTTCGGCTCAACTAATTGATTCATCAATTTTTCTGGACGATTGTGGTCAGTGTAAAGAGACGGTCCTCTAGTCGGCGATGGACTACGAGTTAAGTTTGTCCTTACAATTATTTTCCTCTTACTATCGGTGGAAGCCACCTCTCAATTCCTTTTTATTTTTTTGCCACCATTAATTTTTTTTACTCGATGTCAATTTTAAGATAATCAAATGCATTGTTTTTTTTTTATTATTACTTTCTAGAGTCGCTCACCTCGTCGTTCCTCCCCCCCCCCCTCCCTCGGATGACTGCGTTCCCACCTTCTTTGTTGTCTTCGTTAAGTTACCGACACTTTTCTCGTGGTGGTGTGTAAGTATTCCCATTTCGTTTTCCCTGCCCTTTTTCTGTCTCGTCCTTCGTCTTAATTGTTCCGTGTAGTGGTGAGTCGTCGTTGATTTGCTTTATTTTTTTTTTATTAGTCTCTATTTGTTTAAAAGTTTTTTGTTTTTTTTTTTTCCCCTGTCAATTTGAATTCGTCTTGTAGTAGCTTCTTTTAGGAGCTCGCTCGAATAACTTTCCAGCCGGCTTTGCACTACCCACTCTCTACAGGTTTAATCAATGTGGTTGAACTAGCTTCAACTGGACAAAAGGAAGGAAGTTTAAGTAAAGACTCAACTCCGATCAACCGATTTTTTCGTTATAAATCGTCAACGGTTCTTGTTCTTCTCGGCCGGACGCTCTCTAACCTTGTAGTTTTTTTTTTGGGTTTCAAACATTTTTTTTTTAACCTTTTTATTTCCAAATGAATGCTTAATTCTTTTCAGCCTTCTATCCAAGCTCCTCAGACGTAGGAATTCTTAACGACTTTCTCAGACTATCAGTGGTGTATGTAACAACCAGACGTCATCAGGTCATTTCCAGTTTTTGCCTTTTCTAATTGTGTCATGCTCCTCGTTTTGATTATCCAATCGTCATAGCTTACTGTGGTCGTCATTAAATTCAGGCCAGCTTTATTTCCGCCTGCATTCTTGTAACCTTTTTTTCTCATTGCTTCACGTTTTAACAATAAAGTGAAAATTGTTCATTTGGATTTCAGTCTTGGAACCTTTTTCTTTAATGTTAATAATCATCAGAATAAAAAAAAAAGAAAAAGAAAAAGGAATAAAATAAAATAAATAAATCAAAGGGGCATTGGGTAGAGAAAAATAGGGAATTTTTGAAACTAGTGGTTAATTTTAATGTGTTCAATCTTACTATGGAAATCTTATAAAATTTGATTCGAAACTAGACTTTTTTTTACGACCTCGTTTTATCTTACCCGTCAAGTTTGGCTGGACGTGTCCGAAATAGTTTCCTTCCGGCACGTTACAGTATACACATGCATACATAAAGACATACATACATAGCTATACCTATATAATGTATATTCCGATAGGTAAAGAAGTAGATAGATTTATAGACATAGATAGATAGATTGATTGACTGGTAAGTAGGTTAGGTTAGGTTAGTACTTCGATGGGAGACCGCGTGGAAATCCCAGGTGCTGTGAGCTTCCGTTTTTACGTTTTCTGGACGCTTACCGGACATTATAAATCTCTCCGAGGCGGAAAGAAATGGACATCTCCATTTTGGAGTGGACCAACGGCCTCAGGAAGCTACCGTAGGGTAAAGGAAATAAAGAATTCCATAAATAAAAATCGTTTAACTAACTAACCAGCCTACATGAAAATTTCCAGTAGATTTCCAGTCCCCTCTTCTAAAATCGCCCTCCTCAAATGTGAGCGGTCCGTGTAGAACCTCTCTTCAAAGGCGTTTATTTAAAGCCAGCCGAAGCACGGCTCAAAACGGACGTACTGCCAACTTCTATCTGGTACTGCCAAAGCAAAAAAATCATTGCCAATAGCAGCGTGACGATGTTTTTTGTCTTATTTGTCTGTCTCTCTCCTCCTCCCCCCCCCCCCCCCCCGTTGCCTAATTTGTTTCCTGCCCATATATCTATCTATACTTAACTGAATATTTACCAAACTATATACAGATCTCTCTTTGCTATAGGTGATTCTAAGCAAAAAAGTTCATATGAACGTGGGTCCGAATTAGAACAGAAATAAAAATGCCACCACCAAGATCAGCAAATTAATAACTCGGGTTCTATAGCACGTAGGACAATGAAATTTGGGGCAATAACAGGGTCCATAAAACCATGTAAGCCATAGCATTAAAATTTGATCCACTTCCAACGAGTAGTTTCCGAGTTACGCATTCCGGAAACTACAGGTTGGCATATGATCGAATTTGAACGGTATACAGAGTTTTATGTACCCTATTATTCCTCAAATTTCATCATCCTACGAGATGTGGTAGAACCTGAGTTATTAACTTAGTGGCGGTATTTTTTTGTTGTTGATCTTGGTGGCGGTATTTTTTTTTATGTTTCTGTTCATATCTCAGATATCGTTCAAATTCGGCCCTTGTGCATATGAATATTTATTTTTTAAACTTAGAATCCTCCCCTAAAGTTCGTACGTTGAGTTTTAAATCACCCTGTATATATCTGTCTGTCTGTGTATATATATCTATCTACCTACCTACCATCCTATGTCGTTTCTGGTGCGAAGACCAGGGCAGATCTCTTTAAAATCATTCAGGTGGTATATTCTAATATACATATGTACTTACCTCATAAATGTGTTTCCCGAAAAAAAATCCGTCTCCAGGCCGGCTTTTTGCTAAAAAACCAATTTGATATTAAAAAAGCCCAAAAAAAAACCAACTGCATTTACTGAGACCGTCTTCGTTGAATCTACCAAATCATTGTGTCCTTCAAATTCTAAAGTGCCAAACTTCACTCATCTGATAAGATGCTGTACCATTGCGTCCCCTATGGAGCCTTTTTGGGGTCAACATGAGCATTCAGGCTATGAGAGAAGCGAACGCTCTACAGCAAGCAGCCTCATGAAGGTGGTGCCATCTGGCGGCCGACGACCGTTTCTCCTTAACAGCGGCACACAGGAATAAAGATATTTGAGAGAAAACGAGGATGTAAAGATGAAAAAATGAAACAGTTGCACGGGCAGCGAACCTCCCTCCTTGGGACGAAAGGCATGTTGCTGTCTTCTGTCGAGATCGCTCGGAAACGAACATGCAAGAGTAAGGAGCTCTTTTTATAGTTTCTCTGCTCCAACGGCCGGAAGTTCGGTCGAAATCGCCTCTCGCCGCAGCACAGGCTCCGTTTTTCGTTTGCTGGCGGCGATAACAACATGGTCGCATGACGGCAGCACAGCTAAGCCTAACCCTTTATAGGCTTAAGAGTCCATTTTGCCAAAAAGGATCTGTCAAAGGCCAGAATCGGTTTGCAGGCGTTTCAACCCATTCAGAGAGGGCGAGATTTTCGCTGACTTTGGGAGATATTTTTTTCCGTTAGCGCCCACCTTTCTCTAAGGCTTTTCGCCCCAATACAATCAGCTCACGGCCATACCACGTTGAAAACACCCCTCCCCCTCCGTACAGGGAAGATAAGCAACTGTGTTTCATCAAATGGGTATTAACCACTTTTGAGAGATGTTAGTTCATATGCTTAACTACATTCATACTTTCATACAACACATAAACACATTCAAACTCACTTTCAAACAAGCAAAATCTTAACTTCAACTGTGGGAGAGGAAGCGTATTTTTGTATTTTGTATTTTTTTTCTTTTTTTTTTTTGATTTTCCATTTTATAACATAAATATACACTCAAAAAACAGTCGCCGCCGGGCGCAAACTCAATAACAAACATACTCAATAAAAAATTCTAGAGAAATATCTCGAGTTTGTTTTTTTTTTTAGTATATGTGAAACCAATTAACATAAAACATAAACCTACAAACTTCAAAGGCTCATTATCCACCGCTATTAAGACTTTTGTGAACAAGTACTTACAAGGGTACACTGAAAACCTACCATAACACTCAAAAACCCTACACAAACATGACATACAAACACACACTAAAACACCCACACCCACACGTCCAAGAACACATGCGTATTTTTGTTTGTTTTTTTGTTTTTTGTTTTTTTTTTTGAATTTCCATTTTATAACGTACAAAATCTAGAGAAATATCTCGATTTTTTTATTTTTTTATTTTTTTGTTTTTACAATATATATAAAACCATTTAACATGAGACATAAACCTACAAGCCCAAAGGCTTATTATCCACCGCTATTAAGACTTACAGGTATTGGACATTGAAACAGAAACACCTGGTAAAAATCCAAAATCTTTATTTAATAAGGTATTGGGGCACCGTGGGCAGCCAGCACAGCAGCAAAACGTCTTGGGAAGGATCAGTAGAGGTCCTGCACAGTTTGCACCCCAAACCATTACTGATCCACCTCCGTGTTTGACTGTGGCTGCCAAGCAGTCTGGGTTGTAGGCATCAGAGGGGCTCCTCCAGACGAATACCCTCCCTGTTGTTTGGAAGACAGTGTAGCTGGACTCATCCGAGAATATGACGCGTTTGAGGTCATCCAACGTCCAGGTTTTATGCGTCCGGCACCACTGAACCCGCTTGGAGGCATTTGTACTACTGATGAAAGGCTTCGGTATAGTTACCATGCCATGGATGTTGGATTTATGCAGGTAACGACGGATTGTCTTCGTGCACACAGGTTCCTGGAGGTGTGTATTCATTTCTGCTGCGGTGGTTTTCCGCTTTCGTGCAACAATCCTGGCCAATGTCCTGACGTCTCTTTCCGACAACTTCCGTTTTCCCCTGCAGT
>JAHWFO010076540.1:2703-18207 GCA_023313115.1 Rhysida immarginata | reverse complement strand
CAAAGGGGAATACCCCGCCAGATACTCCGGAGGGGAGAGCCCCATGTGCCCCCCAACAGGCTAAATGCTCAAAACGGGGTTGATGAAGAACACATAAAAAAGAATAAAAAACAAAAACAAAAACTACAGCTAAAAATTAACTACTATAAGACACAAAACTAACAGGTGAAAGAAAAGAAAAACTAAGAAAATAAAGTTAAGTGCAGACCCTCAGCACAGGAAAGGTCTATGTCATTAATACGTTCCACGTAATTTCTAACTAATTTAGAAACGGGATTAACCCGAAAAAGAGACGATTTCCAAGTAATAGTGGGAATTAAAGTAAACCCCCTATGGGTCCTACGTAACGTGGTAAAATTAAACTCAGGATATAAAGAAGAAAGGCAAATTTTATGAAAAAAAACACTAATCAAAAGATTAAATAAAACAATATAAATAACGCGATAAACGCTAAAAATTGACAATTGGTCAGGGCCAATTTTATGTTTAAGTTTTCTTTTAAATAGGTCAAGACTAGCGCATTTGCGTTGAATTTTGTTGAGGATTTGAAAATTATCCCCAAACCAAACCCAAACGCAATAAGTGATCTTGGGGACAACGATGGCCTTAAATAAAATATCGAGTGTTCTTGCGCCCATAAAAAAGACAGATGCTCTTTTAATCAGACCCAGGCGGCGAGATATATCTCAATACAAGGAGTTCATATGCTCATTAAAAGAGAGATTATACGACAGTATGACTCCAAGGTCCTTAACCGACTTGGCTCTTAAAAGTGCCTTGTTCTGAAGGTGATAGCCATAATTAAAAGGGGCTGTAGATCTATTAAACGAAACGACAATTGACTTGTCAGGATTCAGTAAAAGGCCATTAGAACAAGCCCACTGTTGCACAGATGACAGGGCAGATTGAAGCCTAAAGCAATCCCCCCACCCCTTAATATCGAGAAACAACTTAACATCGTTGGCGTACAGAAGAATTCGAACCTTCTGATCTTTAGATTCAATTCAATTCAATTCAATCAATTTATTCCAATTAAAGAATGGGAAAACGAGGTTGGAACAGCCAAAAGGCCAACAAATACCCCTTAAAGAAAAAACATAAAACAACACACAAATCACAAATTAAGAAAATGAGATAAAAGACGTTATACAATTTTTTATAAAGCCATCATGATTAGAAACTAAAAATGGTCGAGAGTAACGACCTCTTCTACTACAATCAAAATAAAAACAGTATAAAACGTCAGGACAATCAAACTTTCCAGAGAGTAGTTTAGTAACTAAATTAAAACACTCAACTTGAAAAATAGAGTCATAATTCTGAATCTTAACATCAGTCATCGTCTTAGTAAAAGAATAAGATTTACCACATTTACCAAATTTAAAATGAATTAATAAACAAAATCTAGAAAAATTCTATGCAATCTGTTTAAAATATAACCGGGACAATTTCCCCAAATTATAAAATTATAGCGAATTATTGGGTCAATAAGCATCATAAAAAGATAATCCATAACTTCAACATTACAAAAAAATTTCCCAAGTCTCCCAATCAGTCCGATCCTTTGAAGTGCTCTAACAACCACCCAATCAACATGTTTTGCAAATGAGCACTGAGCATCGACCAAAATACCTAAATCTTTAACAGACTGCATCCTCTGAATCTTAGTTCTCCCAAGGGTGTAATCAAAAAAAAATTGGATTGGTTTTCCTCGTTAAGCTCATAATTTTAGTTTCATCAGGATTACACATTAATCCATTTTCCCGGCACCACATATCAAAACATTGAAGGTCTAACTGTAGAGCTATACAATCATTAACTGACTTCACTTTTTTAAACAATTTAATGTCATCTGCATAAAGTAAATTTTTCTGACTCAGCGTATGGGAAAGAGCGTTAATAAAAATGTTAAAAAGCAATGGTCCAAGAGGACTTCCCTGTGGAACACCCACAGTTTGCTTAAAACCATTTTGTGTATTAACATTATTAATTCTAATACGGTTATTTCTATCTCTCAAATAGCATTTCAATAACTCCAGAAAAGGATCTACCACCCCCAAATCATACAACTTCTTCAGAAGCTTCTCATGAGAAAGAGAATCGAAGGCTCTAGAAAGATCAACGTATACACAATTGACTTGCGAAGATTCAGCAATTGCCTGGTCCACAGCCGCAAAACATGAGGCTAGGTTTATTGTTGTGGAACGACCCTTTCTAAACCCATGTTGATGCGGGGACATCCATGGTTCTATAGAATTAGTGAGTCTCCTAATTATAATTAGTTCAAACAGTTTTGCCAAAGGGGAGAGCAAAGTGATTGGATGATAATTCGTTATTATAGATGAATCTCCTGACGTGAGAATGGGAACCGTCATAGCGTTCTTCCAAAGGGTGGGATAAAATCCCACTCTCAAGCATTTCTGAAAAATAATGAAAAGACTATTAATTACACTGGCCAACAAAATTTAAGATTTTTCTTGTAACAAAATGAAAGTGGGTGAGTTTTGGTTGTATTTTTTCTGCTGATTACGAATATAATTTTTAAATTTCTCTAGAATTCACAGCTTTCTTGTTTTACAATGAGACATTTTTAAATCATTCAGTGTTTGGGGCCTGGTAAATTTCCTTGCAGCCCCAAAATATGGATAGTTTAACAATGCAGACGCTTCTCTTCAACCCATTACTTTAACATAGAAGTTTCAGGGTGCATAATTGGGAACGTGACGTGATAGAAAAAATCTAAAAGCAGATCGGGATTCTATATACAAATTACTACTAAGAACACTATGTGTTGCCTTAGTTACAGAATGTTGTTGGCTAGTGTTATCAGCTCTCTACATCCTTTTACTATAAAGGATGGGCTTCCGTCAGGGCCCGTGGACTTCTTAGGGTTCAATACCCAAAATGCCAGACGGAGCTCACTCATTTCAAGAGGAAAGTTAACCGATAGATTAGTATTGTTATCCCATTCAATATTCTCAACGACACTCGATCTTCTAGAGAAGATGTCAGAGAGAGTCTCAGCAAAAAATTTGGCAATAGCGTTAATCTCAGTCGGTTTTTCACCATTTTTTTCCAATAACAAAATTTAAATACTCCGAAGAGGACGATCCGAGTGAATAAATAATATATTTATCATAAATATAAAAATGGTTGTATGTATGCATGTTTGTATGTATTGTAACGTGCTAGTAAATGACCCTGCAATTACCCACACATTCAGCCTAACTGAAGAAGAAAACCCCCGATCATACGTAAAAAACCACCCTCCCTTATTTTTTTGTTAGCCGGTGGGAAAGAAAAAAAAAATCCCAAAAACTCCAAAATTATAAGATTCGTAAATAAAGAAAGTTGCTTTTTTTTTTTTTTAGAAAACTCAAACAAATAAAAGTAACTCAGAATAAGTAAATTCTGATCCCAAAAAAAAATTTTAAATAACATCTTAAATAAAAGAATCAACCGACTTAAGGAATCGGGTACGATTCATTAAGTAAGAAAAAAAAAGGACAAACAAACCCCTTTCATTAAATAAATCCCAACTTAATTAACTTTTGAACTTACTCAAATAACGGTCATAAAGAAATAAACAAAATTCCAAATAAATATTTTTCTTTATTACATCTTTTTTTTTGTTTTTGATAAATAAAGAAAGCTATGCTTAAGGGAAACAAAAAGGTTCCGAGATGATGGAATAAAATAAAACAAACGAAATGAACCAGGAAAACAGCAGGTTTAATAAAGCCTCGAAGAACTAGGCTGACTCAGATGAAATTACCACGGGAGGTGTTCACGTAGAACTGTCAACTTGTTGACTGAAGACTGAAGAACATGGGGTTGACGACAACTTTACCAGCAAAGAGTAGAATTGGTAACCATAAAACGATCGGAGAGGCCAGTAGAAGAATGGCAGAGCAGCCCAAGCTAAGATAACGGGACTTTAAGCATAGTCAAATAAGTAATTGGAAATAAAAAAAAAGTTGAAAAATTAACAAGATAAAACAGAATAGTAAAAAAAAATCAAACAAAAAATCAGGGGAAAAAAAATTGATATCAGTAATAGAAAAACAAAAACAGGAACCTCCAACACGATACCTAAAGGACAAAAAATTACGACTAATAAAATAATTACAAGATAAGCTTAAGAGACAACGAGGATAAACTGGATGAAGGTGACGGACGAGAAGGAAATGAACAAAGGATGGAGAGCAGCACAGGAGGGAAGAACAAAGACCAAAACAAAGAGCGAGGTCCTGGAAAAGAAAAATGAAAGAATAAATAAAAAGATTAAAAAAATTAAAATAAAACCAAAAAATATAAATAAAAGAAAATCAAAGATTAAACTATAGCCCGGTTAGATTCACCAATAAACATGAAAAAAGGGGAAAAAAATAATATCAAACACATGAGCGTAATTTAAAACTAGAGTCCGAAACAGTCAAAATAAAAATTGATTCATTTTGAAATCAAAAGTTAAATGGGACATGGTTTGAAACAGCTGGATACGTAAATGGACTGATGTGAGTCAATCGGTTCATAATTTTGAAGATCCGTTGACCAAAATAAGTAGCGACGGCATATCATAAACTGAGTTGTCTGGGACGATAATGGGTAAATGACAATAAGCCAAACACTCCCGGTCCGCACAGGTATTGAGGAGAAAACTCGACTCAACTACGACGAGCGAAAGACTAAGTCCAAGTCTATGTAGGAAAAACCCACCACGACGAATTCATCCTAAGCATGGGAATGAATGAGCAATAGACACAATAAAGTAACAAAACAACTCACAATAAGCCCATCGGTAGTAAAGGGGCCGACATCAGGTCCAAATAAATCAACTCACATGTTGATTGTGGAAGAATCTAGGAAACTAAAAGTTGGAGATTAGGAGACAATGGCTCCTCATGTCGAAGATCCATAGCTGCGATGGGACAAACTAAGTCCGGACTATTGACTTTTCAAACATGATCAGTGAGACCATGTGGAGAGCAATAAACTTTCCGTAAGTAGGAGATGAAGCCGAGAAGAGACCATGCACTCCACTCCGACCCCTGAGAAAAAGTGACTGACTAAAATTATAACTTTCACCAGCAAAAAAAAATTTTTTAAAGTCCCCAAGACACGAGACACGTAGACTCGCGCTCAGAAAAAAAACAACGTGACGCTCAAAAAAGACAAACCCCTGATAACAAAGGCAGTTATCAGGAATCAACAATCGCACGCAAAGTTGCTGAGGAAAAAGAAAACGAGCACGCTATTCAAACAATCTTATTAGTTATATGTTTTTTTTTGTTTTTTGATAGAGTGTACAGCAATACAATAAGGGAATCTTTAGGTGTTGAGCCGCTACTTCTCCGCATTGAGAGGTCTCAGTTGCGCTGGTATGGCCACGTGATTCGGATGCCGCAAACTAGTCTTCCTAGGCAGTTGTTATTTTCCAAGCCGGTGGGTAAGAGACCAAGGGGTCGGCCTAGAACCAGGTGGCTAGACTACCTGGAGAATTTGGGTTCGAGTCGCTTGGATATTACCAGGGAGGACATGCGCCTGATGGCGGAAGATCGCGATCGCTGGAGATCCTCCATAGGGCTGCTGCCCCCGCGACCCTAACGGATAAGCGGGTTTGAAAAGTAAGTAAGTAAGTAAGTAAGTAAGTAAGAAAGAAAAATTTAAAACAATAAAGATAAAAATAATTTCAGAAAATCTAAAAAAAAATTTATATATATTCTTACAAATAAATAGTGAAACTCGTCATTTCATGCTTTCTCCTCATCAAAAAAAAAAAAAAATTTACTTTAAATCATGACTACGAAAAAACAATTCGTAAGCCCTTTTATATCTGTTTTATCGCCGAAAGAATCCACACTTAAGGAAAAGTGAAAAAAAATTATTAGATTCTATGAACCGATTGTTGAACAAAAACTTCTAGACAGAAAAAAAAACGTCCAAGTCATTGCTAAATTATACACTTACCAAGTTTAGTTCACAGGATGAGTGAATTATTAACTAGTCCCTTCAGCCGCGAAAACAAATCGGTTTTGTAAAGGAGAAAAGTGTCAAAATCACAAATTAGTCTCATATTGGCCTGGCCAGGTCAGAATTAGAGGAAAGTAATTAAATGTTTCCTCGAATCAAAAAAAAACCGATACGCGAGGGATGGTTAACCAAAATGAACACTCATAAGTCTGGAACAAAAAAAACATTAAAACAACGCGAACCGAACGCGTCATGTGTACCCTTTAAATATATGTTAGGAGGGGGAACACGGTAACCTCCTAAGAACCAAACTAAAAGTGCCATCAACAAGGACACCTGTCTCTTACTGCCAAACAACTAATCGGTTCCATTTCCACAGTAAGAAAGAGACAGGAACATCGGCTCAATCCATTAGTGTAAAGCACACAACGAGGAAGAGGGAAGCGTAAAGCGAGGACCATGATCGGTCAACATAGGGAAAACAGAGCAGCTAATGAACATAAAGTCGTAGCAATTGGAGCTAAAATACGTCAAATTCCGTGTTTCACTAACCCGTTCGAAAAAAAAAAACGGTACGCTACAGTATGTATGTATACATTGTTACGTGCCATTTTTTAAAATACGCATTCGAATTTAGGGAAGGAAATTTTTTTTTCTCTTCTTTGTTCGTGTATTTTTTAGAACATTTTTTGTCAACTTTCTTACAAAGCCTGCTATCACCCGTTCGCGCGTGGGTACGCGAATTTCTAATCCGGCCCGCAACTCCTGTCTCCACTGAATTTTGGAATAGGTCAGAGTCATCCGGACATGATTTGTGGGGGTTTAAAAGAAACTTCTCGTTTTTTCAATAAATTAAAGGAGGTTACGGTGACCCCCTCCTATTTATTAATCAAAGAGTTCACGCGATGTGCTCTTGTCACGTTGGTTAAGTTTAATGTTTTGGTGATTTATATGGAGTTAAGTCCTTTTTTCTCTGCCTCGTTTACTTGCCTTGAGGAAATATTCACATAATTTCTTATGATACTTACCTGGTCAGGTTATTAATAGACTGATTTTAATGTGTCATACAAGGAACGATATTTATTCGCGGATAATAGGACGACTATACATCGACCACTTTTTTTTTCTTTTTCCTTTATGGAATTTGATAAGCGAGTTTTTCTACTTGTTAGTTTAGACTTACGCTTTTGGATTAATGAGATTTTTTCGGATTTTTTATATTTACTTATGTCATATTAGCCTTTCTATATCATTCGAATATCAGGTGGACGGGGGCAGCCCAATAATTTACGTTTGCAAGAATTTCTTAGTTGCCTGCACCGTATTACTTCTATGCTTAACATTTTATTTTCTTCACAAAACCAAAATCGACAATATTTACAAGTGCCTTTGAGAATTATACGTCTAAATTATATTTTTTTGTTTGAAGGCTTCTATGCTTAGTATAGTCTTTTAATCCCCTGGTCTATGCACAGCATTGTTTTAACGATCGCACAACATAACAAAACTGTCAGGTAATGTTATGTTTTGTTGCTGAACACGTAATAGACTTAAAATGCGATCGTTAAAATGCATTGTTATGTTTGAGCTGTAGCCAAATTCATTCAAGAGAGGGGGCAAAAACGACTTTTCAGTAAATACTGTGGTGAAGTGACTTTGCAATCTAAGATCACTTCGTCAGCATTCCTTCCGAAGAAGGGTGCCAACATAAAATAAGAAAAGGAGGGATCGATTTTGATATGCGTAATGAGGTTTATTTACAAAATAATAGCAATATAAACACAAAATACAATAAAGCAAAATACAAAGATAAAAAAATGCAGAAACACATAGGCGGGGAATAACAAATAGCTGCTTGTAGCTAAATCAATTGAGTGACAACTGTATGATCCTGTATTACTTAGCACCAGTCTAAACAAAGAACTCCCAATTAACTATCACGTCAAACCTAAGCAAGGGACTAAGAAAACCCTGTGTGCATACAGGTTACAAGCACGATCAAATAGTCGTGTTCCAAAAGGCCTCAAAGGGGTCGGTTAGCGCAAGGGATACCAGAGCCAACATACCGGATCCTACACCGGCGGGCTACCCAACACCCGAACCAAAGCGGGACAAATCAACCTCTATAACTAAACCAAACACCCACCAGGCAACCAAATCAACATGTACCCAGTATGCACACAACAAAAACCAAACCTTCCCCAAAACAAGATAAAAGTTTAGTTACCCACTGTGCTAAGAATACACTCACATATAAATGCCTTACAAAGATCATCCAATTAACAACAATGATCAACATGGCAGATTGAAACAAGATCAAAAATAGTGGCAAACAGAGATGACAAAAACTAGCGCATAACTAAGCCAAAGATTCACCCCACTAAAACATGTAGATAGATAGTCACACTTAAAATAGGGACACATTAACCACACCGTGCAATCTGGTCACCGACATGGAACTTCCGCCATGTAACACAAAGAAAAGAGGGCATGGTCGCTGCAGTGGGAACCAAAGCCAACCTACCGGATCCAACACCGGTGTGCAACAAAGAGCCCGAAATCCAGTCCGCACAAATGGGACTAGCCATTCAAAATAACGGGTCTACACATCCACTGCCAACGAGCGACAATACTAATGCCCCTACACAACACAGAACCGAGATTGCACAGAAACCTAAAAGCCCCAAATAATCCCAAATAAGAAGGCTGCTTAGCTACCCCATGCACTAGTAAACAAAATCTACTGAATGCTCCACTATCGATCAAAGCAAGAGAAACATTCAATCCAACTTCAACATTACTTAATTACTAAAAAAGATTAATGACCGCACTTAATCCAAATTATCTAATCCACATAAACTTTTCTCAACTTAACTTAACATCTCATCATACATTTACATAACTCTTTCATAAAAATAGTCTCCCTAAGCTATTACAAAAATCCAAAACTCAACATTCAAATAAACTACTTATGTTTCAATTCCTTTTCAAATCATGACATACGTCATTAATTCTGCCATACTAACAAACTTCATAATCCCAATCAATACAGCAAACCCATACAATCCAAAGTTCCAATTCTACAAACTCCAATACTAAATATCATCCGAAGCTATTTAAATAATTCTTAAACATTTTATCACTTCAATATAAAAGATCACAATCTATATTTCCCACTAATAACAACATAAATCTTATTAAATCCACTCCCGCTACCATTAAAATCCATAATCCAAATTTAAGGAACTATTACTAAATTTCTATTAAGCTTTGCACTAAAACCCAATATAAAGAAACAAATAGTCTAAAGTCATCAATAATACAATAAATTACCACGTGGTTTTCTCTTTCCGCAGTGAAAGAAGGTTAGGCCCAACCACCGCTTACAAAGTTACAGGAACCCAGTCCGGGTGGAACATGACTGTTCCCGGGTTGCAGTCATCTGCTTCGGCATCGTCTTCTTCCTCCTCCTGGTCTTCCATCTCATATGGCTCTAGCTGGATTCGTCTCTCGATCAGGAATCCCCGTAATGCTGCTGCCCATCCCTTTTTATACACAAGGCAAATCCCGCAGTGAATCATGAAATCGCCCTCTGGTGGTGAAGCTGGAAATACGCATAATACTTCCGGAATTCTCAGTGATAACACAAAGAAGAAGGCATCGAAATTCGATCCTCCCAGCATGCATTGCAACCACTAATTACAGCTTATTACATAAAAAGGTTCAAAACAAATTAAATCTGATTAATTAAATTCCAAATCTTAACTATTTTAATTCTACACATCAAGTACAATAACTCTTGAGAAATACAGATTCATAAGACAAGCTTTTGACTTAAAATTACAAGAAAGAAGCCTCGACGGGCGATAGGCCTAACGGCCGCATGGCGAACTTCGCTATCACCGGGGGGGGGGGGGGGGTTACCATGTGAGAAAAGGGCATCCATGATATCCAAAACATCCTTGGGCAGAAAGGATCTCAAGAAACATATTTAAACAACAGACACTCGTCCAACAATATAATATTGACACCCGAAAGTGGCATGTAGTCCTTTTCTAAGGGAGGACTACTGTAACCCTTTACAAATAAAATAAAATTACAAAACAACAAAGTGACTACGTCACAATACAAAAATCCAATTGTTGGACTAAAACATGGAATTCAATGCCTGTGCACAGACCAGTGGATTAAAAGACTATAGTTTAGTTAATTATTTAGTTGGATTGTTTCGGTTTAATGATATCATAAGGCAGCTTTATTGCATTGTTGGTTGGGTGATTGCTTTGTTTATGAGGTTGTTTTTTAGAGCGTCGTTTGCATTTTTTTTCTTGCAGCGCGAGTCTTTTCCTAGGCTCGTGTTTTTTTTTTTTTTGGAATTCGGCTGATTTTTTCTTCTTCTGGTTAGGCAGTCGTCTATCGAATGGATTCGGAGCTGCGGCAGAGCAGTTGAAAATACCCATCCCCTTGATCGGACATGGACTCATGTAAACTTTGTTGTCCAGAGTTCAGCGTTCAAGCTACTAATTCATGATGAATTTTCTTTAGCCTTAGTTATTGACTCTACGATCTCAGGAGACCCTTGAAGACTGACAAAGGCGGTAATCATGGCTACAAAACGCAGAGGAATGGCGTTCTAACTACTCAAATGGAACTGGTAAAGCTTACTTTCCGGATTTATGGACATTGTGATTTTGACTCGGGCAATGGAGCTGGATTGTCCCTCGTTGCCAGACTGCGATTCCTTTTCCCATTGATAAATTAAGTAGCTTTTATCAATAATGTAGACTCAGTTTCGTCACTGGTGTATGCTTCCTTCCTTAGTAACTCTAGTCTTGCTTTCCAATAACATGAAATGGATCAACGGCTTTGGTTTGATGGCCTTTATTTTTACCATCGACTGCTTCAGTAGATGGCTTCAGTTGTTGTTCTTTCCGAAGATTTAATTTTTTTGTACAATTCATTCTTCCGTTTTACGACCAAAACAAATGTGAATTGTAACTTCGAATGCGTTTAGCACCGAAGTTGAGAAATTAAAGGACTTTTAACCTATGAAATATTGTCATGAATTTCTTGTTTTCCAATAACTTATTAATTTAGGAAACTGTCTTGGGGATTTAAAAACTAGTTTTTTTTTCTTTTTTTTTATTTATATTGTTTGCTGTTCTTTTTTTATTTAGCTTTTTTCTCCTTTTTTACAGGACCTCTATGAACGTTGGTGGTCGTTTTCCTTTATGTTGTCAATCCCAGCGTACATCCAAGAGTTGACCCATAGTTTTCGTTGGTGAACCTATCCTTATTTGTTCATTGTAATAGTTTTATTATTGATGTGTGTCCTTGTTTTCGTGTGTTTGCTTTTTAGGTTTACATAGTTTTCGGAGATCTCTGAAATTTACTTGCTTTGTCCTTTTGATTTTTGCCGAATCCTTTTGTGTGCGTATTTTTTTTTGTTTATCATTTTGTAACTTCCCCTTGCTACACCTTTCCTTTTGTCTTTCTTTTAATATTCATTATTATTACTTTTTTTTCTTTTTCACTTTTGAGTTTTCCAAGCAGGTCTTCCTCCAGGTGCATCCACCCTTAATACCCGTTCCCGAAGAACTTCTTTATCTGATTGTCCGAGCTTCCCAGGAAGCTGATGTTCTTTCTGGTCTTGTGTTATAAAACCAGTTCCAAAATAATTTTTTTTGTTTTGTTGCTTTCTGGCTTTAATTCAAAATCTAAATTTTCATTTTTTTTATTAATTAAATTACCCTTTTTAAACTTACTTATATTTCCAAACATATCCAGTAACTTTTTGAGTTTGGTGGTTGCTTTGGGCTAATCATTTCTCTGGAAGTTAGTGGTCTATTCCTCATTTGTGGCTTGGCCACTCCACTAGTCATCGTCACCAGCCGCCGAACTTTCCAACATCACAATCTAAGTCGATCATTTCTCGGCATCATGGGGGACCCGCAAAGAACCAAGGCGCAACTTTGAAGAGTTCTGCTAGCAACCCACTATTATGTATTATTTGTGATCAAGGACTTTATTGCTTAATTGCTTCAATAATTTTCTTTTTGTAATAAAAAAAAAATTTGTTTGGAACTTCTTTAGTTTTCAAATTTTTTTTGTTCAGTCAAAAATAGTTTAAATATTTAACTCTTTCCTCTTAATGGCGCCTTAATTTAGTTTTGTTACCGTTTGTTTGAAAATTCTAATTTTAACGTGAGCCTTCGTGTCTTAGATCCCTTTCCTATCTCTGGGATTCAGTAAACAGCCTTAGTCTTTTATTTTACCAAATAGATCGTTAGTTTGGGATGGATTAAGGCTAGCATCCCCCTCGAAAAGGCAAACATGAAAACTTGAGAGAAAATTGTCATCACCCTTTTACAATATTTCTATGAACCTAAATCAACTTTATGATGTAGTTATTAGTCCAATTGAGCTGAAATTTTTTTTCTCGTTTCTATTTAATGTGTATTACATTCTGAAATAGAATTATTGAATTCAGTTTATCCATTCAGGTGGGGGGAAAATGAATATATCTCCACCATTTTTAGTCACGTTATCTTGCTTAATACATATTTCAAACTCAAAGCAAAAAAAGTATTAATTTTCACATATCAATGATTCTAGTTCATTATGTTCCTTGATTACGTATGACAAAACTGAAAAAAATTTTTTCATAACATGTTAATTCTTTAAAAAGATATGCCAAGACTGATGGTGATAATGTGAAAATAAGAAAGCTGAGAAAATTAGGTTTAAAGTTGAAATATCAATTTATTTTTGTTTTCATCAATTTTTAAAAACCACCAGCTACATAGCCCTTATCTTCGATTTTCACTGATATCATATCCACAATTAATAAAACACTGAGGACAGGGAAATTGATTAATAAATGTCGAAAACAGTTCACAGTCAATAAATCTGTATCCACTGATATTCGTTTCAAAATTCAACTCACGCTTGCAAAAATTGTTGTGAATACCTGATGCGCTTAGCTTCCTGAAAGAAGTAATTTTTTCAGTAGCGTTTTCATCTGTATCGGCGGCACTTCTTCGTAAGATTTATTGTTCGTGAAGCGATTTCCATGAAATCGTCTCTTCTTTGGCCGATCGCTTCTTCTACCTGGAATTATTAATTATTTTATAGTTTATAAAATGACTAGCTGTTTTACCCGGCGTTGCTCGGGCTTTTTTTTGATGAAATGTTGCAATTTCTGCGAGTTAATATCCAGAAAAAGCACACGTGAACAAAGATTAGAATTTTTTAGAAAGAATTCATAATTTATATTTTGCTAAAGGGCCGTATTTGGAGACGCCATCCATTGGGAACTTTTTCTAAGAAGACGCCATTTTGGAGACGCCATTCAAAAATCTTTTTGAATTTTGAACATGAGTTTTTACTATTTAAATTGAAAGCTTTTTTCGTTGAATGGGTCAAATTCGAAAAATTTTTGATTCATCTGAATGTGAATGTACAGCTAAAGTGAACACATGAACAAAGTTTAGAATTAATAAACCATAAAAAAATGACATAACCAATTACCGAAAGGCTAAACTAAACAATTCAACCATATTTTTCAACTGGCCTATGTTATCATTGAAAGTTTCTCATAGAACATAATGATACCATTAAACCACGTACCTTGGAACCAATTTGAATTATCATTAACTTTACGTTGTATTCATAATTACACATCATTGAAAGTTGTTAAATATAAGTATAGCATTGAAAGTTCCACTAAACCAGGTGCCTTTGAAACAATTTCGACTATCATTAATTTTATGCTATATTCATTCATGACACGTCATTCCAAATTGTTTGATATATTACATGCACTATCTTAGCTTTGAAAGATCCAATGAACCATAATGTTATATCATTCATTCCAAGTTATTAGATAAATAAATTACCATATCAGAGCATTGAAATTTTCAATGAAAAATTATGGTTCCAATAAACCAGGTACCATTGATCTTATTTCAACTATCAATAATTTGACGTTATAATCATTCATGACACATTATTTCAAGTAGTTTGATATATAACATGCCATATCTTAACATTGAAAGTTCTAATGAACCATAATGGTTCTACTAAACCAGATGCCTTTAAAACAATTATGACTACTATTAATTAAATGTTATATTCATTCATGAGATGCCACTCCAAGTTGTTTGATATATAGCATGCCATATCTTAGCACTGAAAGTTCCAATGAACCATAATGGTTTCACAAAAACCTGGTGCCTTTATTTCAATTTTGACTATCGTTAATGTTACGTTATATTCATTCATGAGACACCACACCAAATTGTTTGATATATAACATGCCATATCCTAGCATTGAAAGTTCCATTGAACCATAACGGTTCCACTAAACCAGGTGCCTTTGAACCAATTTTGACTATCATTAATTTTACGTTATACAGGGAGATTCAGTCAATTTCTGCCCATTTCAGTATTATGATTTATTGACCGATTAATGTTTACAAACTTAGCATTTCAGTATGATATTTTAGGCAGTTTGGAGTTTTTATTTCCGTCGAAAAGTCTTGATGATATGCTCAATGTGGCCACCACGAACGTCTTGAACTGCTCGCAGCCGAATGGTGAAGTTGTTCATAACTCTATCCAGGATTTTTGCATCCACAAGGGTGGAGCAGTCGACGATGCTTTGTCGCAGCTGGTCTAGGGTTCTTGGTGCTGTAGTGAACACACTGTCTTTAAGGAACCCCCAGAGATAAAAATCACATGGGTTTAGGTCAGGACTCGTAGAGGGCCAACAAAAGCCACCCCCGAATCGATTTGGAAACCTGTTTGAAATGACACGATTTCGGAATTTCTTGCCTTTCCGAATTTTTCTTGCCTTTAACACATCCAGTGGCTCGAAATTGCTTGACAAAATCCATGATTGCTTGAATGCCTGGTGCGTCATGACACTTATACTCCTCCCGGAACTTTCTTTGCACGGTTACAGGTGATTTCGTCTCGAAATACCATTCAACAACCTTGCATTTCTGCTCTGTTGATAAAGCGGGCGCCATTTTTCAACATTACGATTTTCATGCCGCGCCGTTGCAACAATACGAACTCCAACTATTTAGAAATTCGATATGGCGCTCATATTCTTTCAATTGTTTATCCCTAATGCACGACATTCGAGTGAAATGGTTAGAAATTGACTGAATCACCCTGTATAAATTCATGACACATCAATCCAAGTTGTTAGATATATAACATGTCAAATCTAAGTATTGAAAATTTCAATGAACCATAACGGTTCCACCAAAACCAGGTGTTATTACAATATTCACTATCATTAACGTTACGTTATATACATTCATGAGACGTCACTCCATATTGTTTGACCTAACCTAACCTAACATGCTATATTTCAGCATTGAAAGAACCAAAGATCCATACTGGTTACACTAAACCAGGTGCCTTTAAAACAATTACGACCACCATTAATTTTACGTTATATACATTCATTAAACATCAATCCAAGTTGTTTTGATATATAACATGCCAAATCTAATTATT
>JAHWFO010076538.1:0-16673 GCA_023313115.1 Rhysida immarginata | reverse complement strand
GCCCCAGACAGGTCGAGACATGTTTAAACAAATTTGAGAGGATCAGCGCTGCGAGTGTGTTTATTGTGTTTAAACAGAACATTGAAGAGAGAAGGCGTAGTACGCGCGATCGAAACCCAAAATGGATCAGCGAACGAAAGAGACTCATAAAATGATGACAACAGTTTACAAAGAAAGTGCTATTACTTTGAAGTGTGTTTATGAGTGGTTTAAACGGTTCCGAGGAGGCCGGAACACCGTAGAAGACGCCCCCCGAAATGACCAGACATCCAACGTAATGTTACGACCCAACTGAAGGCTATCCCTAAAAACGACTATGCCAGGAGTTTCCAGGACTTGTACAGGCGTTCCCAGAAGTGCATTACCATCGACGGGGATTACTTTGAAGGATAGTAACTGCTGTTTCATGTAAGCGAGCAATCCACTCTCAATATGCCATCATTCACCGAACTTTATTGTCACAGGTTGTATAATTGAAGAAACTCTTCAAACATATCATAATTACAAATATAACGATAATAAAAGAAATAAAAAACTCTTTCACCAAACAAAATTAAGGAAAAATACGACCTGAACCTGAAAAAACAGGTTCAGGTCGTATTTTTCCTTAATTTTGTTGTGGTGAAAGTTTTTTATTTCTTTTATTTACTATTATCCACATACTTATTTTTTTCTTTTTCTGGTTTTTGTCATATTGGTACACATTCTGTTTAGTTTTGTGCCTTTTTCCGGAAAATTATTCATAACGATATAGTTAACTAAACGGTTGTTTCTTCTTTTTACAATAGAAAGATGCAAAATAAACATGACTAATGTTTTATACATTGTTATACATTTAAATATCCATAAAATTAGTTTTAAAGATTGTTTCAATATTAAATAAAAAGAGAAGGTCCAGGAATAGCAATATTGGTAGCGTCTTTATTGATGTTCAACGCGTTTCGAGTATTAACTCATCATCAGGAACTATGAACGATTACAAAGTTACAATGGTTACAACACCTGGTATATATGGGAGGGGTCCACCAATCAGAGAAAAGTAATTAACTCCGATTGGTGGACTTACAAGCAATGGGTTTAAATTATTATAGAAAAAACACATAGTTGTGTGAATACATGATTGGATAGGTAATATTAATAAAAATTACAAAATTAAAAAATAATCAACTTTATAAAAACTTTATATGTATAATAGCAATACTGGATATAAGAGCCAAGCTAGATATAAGAGCAAAAACTGGATATAAGAGCAAACTGGATATAAGAGCCATAGGCAGATATAAGAGCCAACAAAGCAAAATAGTAGCTAAGAATTTCCATCCGGGAGGCTGTGGATTATGTTCATTTCCAGGTTTATTATTCTGTTGACTGCATCGAGTATTGGGTTTTTCTCAAAACTGAGCTGGTTGTTTAGAATCTTTTTTCTATCAGTCATGAGGTGTTTCCTAATTATCAGGGCTTCATACGTGAGTATTCTCTGTGGATCTTTGATGAATTTGACAATGGACATAATTTCTTGTATTTCACCAAAACTGTGTTTGTTGTCGATAACCTTTTTCAAATAATATGCGGCATATACATAGATTGACCAACAGCAATATAATAACAAATAGTAAAGGGAAGGGAAAATTCTGCGACCTGGACTTGAACCAGGGACCATGCCTATCGCTGGCACTGCTCTTACCAATTAAGCTACTGCGGATAAGAACCACCATGCTGTTACAAGATATCCAAATGCCCGTTTCTGAAAACCGTGGTCAGAGGGCGCAATATGTGCAGGGCATTATATCAATGATAAAGACCGAACTTTATAGCGATGCTTACAACAAAAATGAATAACTCTGGAACCAATAGGGCTAAACTGATCAAATTTGAGGGAATAATAGGGTACCCATATTCGGTTATCTATAGCAAATTTCAGCCGATTTCATTGAGTGGTTTCCGAGTAACACGTTAGATGATGCGGTAGGTTATTAGAAACGTGCGAAGTTTGCTTGTGTTTCACTAAAATTTTTTGTTTTAACCGGTCGTCCGTATATTTACAGAAATTTAATAATGGTGAGAATGTGCATAGTAGTGCATTGCTCCAATCGGGCCAAAAAAATTCTGAATTTCTTTCCACTGGTTTCCAGCCGATCCTAATCGCAGTGCAAAATGGATAGATGCCATGGATAGAAAAGACTGGAAACCAACCGAATATTCTTATCTCTATGTGAACAGCATTTTGTTAATGTAATATATTTTAACATAAATATTTGCAATAATAGGTTCGTTAAATAAAATATAAAGATCCGACGATTGTTTCGATTTTCCATCATTTTCAAGGGTCAAATGATGTTTTAAATTTTAAAGAGTTGTTCATTATATTCAATAATAAATTGTGATGATGTAAAGCCATTGTTAAAGTTACATTGTTGGGAAATTTATTTTAAGATGTTGTTGTAATAAGGTGCCAGATTCTTAAGGTACGTTCACAAAGACACGGTACATGCGGAAGCAAGCAGTTGCGATGTGATGCGTCAATCCCTCTCCTGTTCACAAACACGTGACAATTCAAGCTTTCCACATGACGTTTCAAAATACTGCCACTAGGGGCAATGCGTGCCCAGAACAAATACTTCCTGTTAAAAATAAACAATCGGTCTCCATTACTGGCAAATTTTTATGATGAACGTGTTTGTTGTTTTATTAGGTGTCGGAATATTTCTGTCAAATATTATTTCATCGGATGTACGAGGGTGGGCTGAAAAGTAATGCCTCCATGGCTGTAACTTTATTTTTTAACCGATTTTCTAAATTCTTTTTGTATCTGATACTCCCATTTCTCCTCTATGTAATGCACTATTCACTTTTCGACATAGTCCCCATCCCTTTCCACGCATTGTAGCAACGCGTGACTAGTCGGGTGAACCCGTTGGAGAGGAATTCCGGGGTTGTTGTCGACACCAAGACCGAACGGCAGGCTTCACCTCGTCGTCAGAACGCAACTCAATCCCCTTAAGGTGCTCTTTCCTCTTTGGGAAGTGGTGAAAGTCGCAAGGTGCAAAGTCTTTCATTTTCGAACTGCAGTTTTTCATCTTTGAACTGTAGGCGCTGCAACCCCCTCTGATGTGTGGCGATTGTGTGCGGACAGGCATTATCGTGCTGCAGAAGAGGATCCAAAGCTGCCATTCAATCCTCGTGTCGACGACAACCCCGGAATTCCTCTCCGACGGGTTCACCCGACTAGTCACGCGTTGGTACAATGCGTGGAAAGGGATGGGGACTATGTCGAAAAGTGAATAGTGCATTACACAGAGGAGAAATGTGAGTATCAGATACAAAAAGAATTTTGAAAATCGGTTAAAAAATAAAAAAGTTACAGCCATGGAGGCATTACTTTTCAGCCCACCCTCGTAGATGAAGATATACTTCTATTAGCTTTATTTCAGCGTCAGAGCACTTCCCACTCCTTCCAATGCTTCCATTTTGGTGCTCTCAAGAAGATTACCGCTGATTGGTAAAAAGAATTCAGGCAACAACCTTGCCACTCTCGCCACATGTACCACATAGGAAAAAGTTGACTCCAAACGACCTCAGATCCGGCTTAGAAGCAGCAGATGCGGAATGAATCTGACTGGCTACCACACTGCCGCTGCTGCACGTATCTGCATGTATCGCATCTTTGTGAAAGTACCCTTAGTCTATTTGAGCATAATTTATTTTCAAACCACCATTTAACACCTTTGAAATAGTGGAATTTACAAATTAACCTGCAACAGATATGACAAATTTTACATACAAAGAATGGTAGACAGTTTATCATATAGAGAACATATTAATTTCATAAAATATACAGATAATAATCAAATTTTGCTAATCATATTCTTCACACAGTTTTCAAAGTTAAGCAAAATTGATGAAACCATGGAAAGTCTAATCAAATCCAAAGACAATAATAAACTTAGTAGCTCGGAAAATATGGAAATTTTTAAGGCCAAACAAACAAATAATTCCCACAGTTTCAATGAGGTAGTTATACTCTACATAGGGCCAAAATGAAGGATTGTTCGTCCACTCATCTTCCATCATTGCGTAAGGGTCTTTTATATAAATTCCTTCACCAAGTTTAAGTTTTTTAATCTGGTTCTTGAAGGATGATTTAATTGTTTTGCGTAATTAAACAATGCAAATTTATTGTTAATGACCCTAAAAGTTGCATCTCAATGCAAGCAATCCCTGCACTCTCAGCCATAATTTGACCTACACTCCAAAGTCACGAGCTTCCTCTCCATTGGACTTCCATGAAGCCACCAAGCAGCTCAATCGGCCGAGCAGGCCATGACTCTCGAAGTCTTCAGTTAATTTACTTATCTTCTATTTGAGTTAAACTTATTTGATGGTTTAAGATTAAGGATGATTCCTGACTTGCGAGTCGGGGCCTGCTCGGCCGACTGAGATGCTTGGTGGCTTCACGGAAGTCCAATTGGATTTCTTGTAACAGCATGGCGGTTCATATCCACAGTAGCTCAGTTGATAAGAGCAGTGCCAGCGATTGAAACAGCAATATGGTTATTTAACTATCACTTTGAAAAATCGGCTTCTTTCATTGACCACCCGGCTGATTTATCTGTGAAAATCTGTCCTTCCCTTGTATACTTTACTTAAAATAGCAGAGTTCTTCGGTCATTAAAATAAATCTGTCCGTCTAGTAGCTTTATTTTTATAATTAAACTTTTAATATAGAAGTTGTTTAATCATCTATTAAAATGAGTACAAATAGAAATTGGAAGGAAAATTTCCATGATCTGGGCTCAAACCAGGGACCATGCCTTTTGCTGGCACTGTTCTTACCAATACTTACTTACTTACTTTTCAAACCCGCTTATCCGTTAGGGTCGCGGGGGCAGCAGCCCTATGGAGGATTTCCAGCGATCGCGATCTTCCGCCATCAGGTGCATGTCCTCCCTGGTAATACCCAAGCGACTCGAATCCAGATGCTCCATGTAGTCTAGCCACCTGGTTCTAGGCCGACCCCTTGGTCTCTTACCCACCGACTTGGAAAATAACAACCGCCTAGGAAGACCAGTTTGCAGCATCCGTATCACGTGGCCATACCAGCGCAACTGAGATCTCTCAATGCGGAGAAATAGCGGCTCAACACCTAAAGTCTCCCTTATTGTGCTGCTGTGCACTCTATCTAGTAGGTTAACACCTGCCACACCTCTCAGAAATCTCATTTCGGCCGCTTGTACCCGCGATCGCACTCTTTCGGTCATTACCCAAGCCTCATGACCACAGGGGAACAAGATAGATTTGAAAACGGAAGCTTGGCTTTGTTACCCAGCTCGTGTTTCGTTACCATGGATCGCCACAGTTCGTGTCTGACACAGCTTGCTGCACCGATCCGAGCATCCAATTCTTTCTCCTGCCATCCATCACTCGTGAATGCAATCCCGAGATACTTGAATTTCTCCACCTGTCTCAATGAGGCTCCTCTAACATGGAGAGCGCACTGAGCAGGCTGTCTTGAAAGGACCAGAACCTCAGTTTTAGCCACACTGATCTTCATCCCAGCTTCTTCACATTTGGCTGCAAACCGGTCTAGTGCATGCTGAAGATTCGTGCGAGAAGACCCAAGGAGGACAAGGTCGTCAGCAAAGAGGCAGTCGCCCACACAAACACGCTCATCGCCTCGGCTGCCCCTGTCTATCCAGTCCATAAAGATAATGAACAAGAGGGGCGATAGTACGCACCCTTGGCGGAGTCCAACACCCACGGTGAACGGTCTTGGCTTAATGCCATTTTTCCGGACACACATCTCAGAGCTTTCGTACAGAGACATAATAGCAACCAGTAATTGCCCATCCACTCCATACTCTTGCATCACTTGCCAGAGCTTCTCCCGAGGAACTCTTGTCATGTTCTTACCAATTGACTTACAAAAACACGTGCTTTATATCTTTCCCAAAAAAAAGGTAAATGAGCCAATGCTACGAACTTCATTCAGCTCAATTTAATTTCCAATGATCAATATTGGAATGCCAATGTACCTGTACGAAGCTTTCGCACTGAAAGCTTTGAGATTATTGAGGGGGTTAAAATGCGTATTTTTTTAAAATTGATATAATGATGTGTAAAGACAAAGTTGGTTTGAAGAAATTGGAATAAAAAATGAATTGTACCAAAAGTTTAATTTAAACAATATTTGAGACCTGGTGAATGGTACTTGTTGTTGTGTGATGCATTTCTAACTGCATCTTCATACTCTACTGCAACAACTGGTATAGTCGGGTGCAAAAAGATTTTTACCTGCTCCATTGGAAATGAGCTTACCGGAGGTTGATCGGTTGCAAAATCAGGTACTTTTACTGAGAGTCAAGGCAGATTAGACTGGACCTGTCCCTTCTGCATGAAAATAGGGTAGCAAGTATATGCTTGGAATGTGCTATTCACGTGCTCAAATATGACCTAAGTCTAAACCTTTTTGCACCCGACTGTACATCCAGAGGTAAAACTGCAAATCCAGTTCTCTGAGACACTGTACTATGCAGAAGATGTAAGGAACAGCGAGGGAAAACAGAAAAGTGCAGAAACGAAAAAAAAAAAAAAAGTGTACTTGCATATGAGAAAAATATCAATTGGAACACTGCAATAAAAAACATAGGATGCGGAAAAATTGGGTTTGTATTAAATAAAGTTAAGGATTTTTTGATATTTTTGATATTGGAGTTTCAGGGGACCTAGCAAAAATTACGTATAAAGCAGGAATCATAAAACACCAAATGCTACAAATAGATGATTCCATGAAAATTGTATGGATCGGTAAAAATGCAGAGGATCGCCATTCATGAAGAAACAGAAATAAGGAAACATCGACGAAGCAGTCAAGGAGAGAGACATGTTAAACAACCACACATCATTCGACAGCGTCGCCATTATCAGGGGTCTATCTAGGGCTAATTTGGTTACCGTTTAAGGGTACCTTCACAAAATTATTTTAAGTGGAAACGGTATCTTCACAAAATTATTTTGATCGGAAATGGTATCTTCACAAACTTTTAACGGTGTTTATCAATGTATTACCTTCGAAAATGGGCGTTTATCAATGTAAAAAAAGTCAATTCAAATAAATAAAAGAGGCTTTTTTTAATATAATCTCAGTAATTTATATTTTTTTTTTAAACTTTTCACAAAAATCTAGGTATTTTCACAAAAATGGGTATGGATTTTGAAATTGTAGATAGACCCATGATTATTGACTTCCTGGTCGATCTTCCTGATCGTATCAACCGGAAAAGAGCTTGCATTAGATCGCCTCCAGTAGCTATCTCCATTTCCACTCATTTGTCATTGTAGTCCACCAATCAACGGCACGCAAGCTAATTGTGGACATCCTACTCCTGTTTCACTCTACAGGATGGATACAAAAATGAGCTCTCCCCTTTTATTTTGGTAACTGAAGTAGATATGTTAATTTTGATGAATCCAATGAACAGGAAGTTGTGGGTGACCTATCCCATGGTGCACTTTTCATCATTCCGAAATATGCAAATTAGGACACATTCAAATCCTATCTTAAAATTCTAAACAGATAACACAACTGGGCACGGAACTTAACACATGAAAGCGAATATTATTATGGTAATTTTTGGTAATTTCTTGCTTTGCATGTTGAACATTCAAATGTCTTTGTGAAGTGCATAAGTCATAAATTCAATATGAGATTGGTGGCGATCCATTCATCGGATTTTGGAAAATTTTTTTGTTTTGTTTGAAATTCCATGCTGAACAAATCGTCAATCGGAATTTTTCATGTATCTGTTACAATTTTTAAGATAAGATCTGAATGTGTCCTAATTTGCTTATTTGAATGATGAAAAGTGCACCATGGGATAGGATTCATCCACAACTTCCTAATCATTGGATTCATCAAAATTGTCATATCTGCTTTGATTACGAAAATCAACGGGGGGGGGGGCCTTGTTTTTGTATCCACCCTGTATAAGATGATTGCGCAATGTAACTTTTACTTGTTACTATTCTGCTAGCCTTGATAATGGTATAACACCGAAATGCGTTGGCAACTTATTGTATATAATAATATCTGTATCATCCCAATATATAATATCACAAAATATCAAAAAAATTGAAGAAACGATGAAGATATTAAGAAATACTGATAATCACACTAAATGCAGCGTAATTAAAACTTAGAAATCTATAAAGCAAATCAAATAATAATAATAATATACAAGGTACACTGAGTTTAAAATCATAATGAGTAATAATTTAAAATTTCATTTAACACAACATTAGAAGAAAGGCCACCTTGCTGAGAAGTAGGAATCTTTAATTCAAAATTTCTTAGGACAGCTTTATACAGGGTGTTTCAAAATTATGTACAATAAATTTAATGACATATTCTTCAGATCAAAAGAAGACGAAAATGTTCTATAGCACTTTGTCTGGAAACGATTTATTTACGTGATACAGCCAACTAAACCCGTGGCTCCAAATTACAGGAATTGTTCAAAGTGCCTGCCACCAGCTCGCACACACGCTTCGGCTCGTTGCATGAGCGACCGTCTGATGTCATGGAAGAGTTCGTCGCCAGCATTACGAACGGTTTGGCATGCATTTTCAATTCGTTGTCGCAGATCCATAATGTTAGGAACTTCTGTGCTGTAGACGATCCCATTTCAATGCATTTCGTTTTCACATGACCCCACAGAAAAAAGTCCAAGGGATTAAGGTCGGGTGATCTTGCAGGCCGGGCTACCGGTCCACCTCGACCTATCCACCGATTCGTGTATGCAGCATTAAGGTGTGCTCGCACAACATGGCTGAAATGTGCTGGAGCGCCATCATGCATGAAACACATGTTAGATCTTATCAAAAGAGGAACATCTTCCAGTAATTCTGGCAATGCATTCTGCAGAAACAAAAGATAGGTTCGCCCAGTCAATCGTGGCGGCAACACATAAGGGCCAATTAAGTTATTTTCGACAATTCCACACCAAATGTTCACGGAGAAACGCTCTTGATGCGCTCGAGCTCTGGTAACGTGCGGGTTAGCATCTGCCCAATCGTGCTGATTGTGAGAATTTACGATTCCTGTCCGGGTGAAGGTTGCTTCGATCTGGCTGAGACAACTAGGGTCTGCAGCATGACGACGTTGTATCCATTGGCAAAATCGTTGTCGGTGTGGATAGTCCGTTGGGTTCAGTGGTATGGATGCAAAAGCTGACGGTGAAGAATGCGCCAAACAGATGAGTGCGGAATGTGTACCATGGAAGAAATACGACGGGTGCTTGTCTGTGGGTCATCGTGTATGATGTCAATTATCTCATCCTCCTCATCCAGAGAATGTGCTACAGGCCGCCCTTGTCCTGTCTGACGGCCAAAGGAACCACGCTCCTTCAAATGTCTGTCGACAGATACATATGTTCGGTTATTTGGCAAACGTCTATTCGGAAAGCGTTCTTGGTAGAGTCTTCTTGCTTCCACAGCATTTCCGTCCGCAAGACCATACATTAGGTGCATGGCAGTGTATTCTGCACTGGAATACGTGTACATGACTTTTTTTTACGTAAATTGTAATGCGTATGTCAAAGCACGCAAACGTTCTGAAATTGATATTCCTAGTGGATGTACAGTAGTGAAACTACAGTAATGGAAACAACCGTACACAACTAATGGAACAACCCTAAAGTAGGTTTAAATGGAACAAACCACTCAACCTAGTGTTGGGTCGAAACGCTGGAACTGCTAAAATATCGTCCGCTAACTACCGTGCTTCCCTACTGTATGATATTGGATTACTCGCAAACAAATCGTTTCCAGACAAAGTGCTATAGAACATTTTCGTCTTCTTTTGACCTGAATAATATGTCACTAAATTTATTGTACATAACTTTGAAACACCCTGTATATTTCTATATATTAGTCTCAAAAAAAACATTTTTTAATAAAATCTTGTAAACATTCCAAGAAGGAGCTTTAGCTATGAAGCAGAAATAACAATTATTAATGCATTATGAGCAATTGAGCATTCGTGTGTCGACAAAGCGATCGTCGCATGCGGGTCCTCACGTCAACAATACTTAAAAGATAAACAGAAAGTAACAGCATAGTCATTCGTGACGAATTGATTATTACATGCCATGCCACTATCTTGGTATTCTTTACGGTCACTGTCTTAGCACGTGAATTCGACTTGAAGGGGTCCACGAAAAATCCTGAAAAGTTGATACATCAGAGCTAAGACCTTGATGGTCATGTTTCTGAAAACAGAATTTGAACAAGTTATTATTCTTTGATGAGTTGTGGTTGATTTTCTAATTCTAAATACGCACTTCTGGATTGTTTGCGTTTTATTGCCCAAGGTATTTCTTAGTAATGTGACCAGATTTTTTCTCACACTAATCCGAAACACAGCCGTGACTTAGTATCCAGTTTTCTGTCATTGTTGGAAGAACCGAGACCTCTGTGAGACGTCTCCACGAAAAAAGCGTGTATTTGTTCGTTTATTAGATAAAATGAGCGTGCGAGAGTGGACAGATGAGGAGATTTTTCAATTCCGTCTTTATGAAGAAAAGGAATTTTTACGGAATGTGAAACAAAAAATTGAATACGTATGAAGAATTTGTGAAAAAATTTATTAATTGGCAGTCTGGTGTTTTACTAAAAGAAGTTCAAATTGCATTGCAGACATCCGAATGAAATTTTTAACTGCTGTGCATCCTCCAACTTCAACTCATTAACGAGTGTTGAACAAGCTCCCAAGTTATTTCGTCGATCCACCCATTTCCTTACCTAACACTTCTTTTTTTTCATCCTCCGTTTTTGCACAATCTTATATGCAATTAAAAAAGCTAGAACCTGACGCGAATCCATTTTGTTTAAAGTAAAAACATTTTCAAGTCACACAGCTGACTGCGTGTTGACTCTCAAGTGGACACGGAACTATCCTGGTGTAGAGGCTAAAGTCACTGTCGAGTCTGTGAACTGTGCGATCCGTGGGAGGAGACGAGTGGACTTCGAGCTGTATAGATCATGGAAAAGAAGTGACTGAACTTTGTTTATTTAACAAGAGGGAAATTTCTCCTTCATAGTAAATTTGCCTCAGTTCTAGTCTTGTTGTGGATAGAGAAACACCACGCCTAGAAACGCTGGCTTAACAGCATTGATTTGCAGTTCCGCAATTCTAATAATCCTGGCCAGTTTAATGAAGAAAAAAAAACAAAAACGGAAGCCTCGACAATGGTGGCGTACTGCGCTGTATAAAAAAACGGGCGGGTTTTGAACTCCTAACGGCTTCAAAGATGAAGTACATCAGCACCCAATATAAAAATTTAAACTGTATGACACATACAAATTTCGAAAATTTAACCAAAACAAGATCGAAAATCAGTAAACAAGAGACCCATTTTTGGCAACCTATCTCAATCCACCTCTTGAGTTTCCCGCCAGAGCAAGAAAATTTATTGGGTTTTTCCGCGAGTCTGCTACAAACCCCTCCTAACTAGGGAAGGCGAGCCCCTTTGAGTTCGTCGGAAAAACCAACAAGAAATGGTTTGCCACGCGCGCAAGTCAAGCGAATTGAAGGTGGCTCGCTGAGGCTGTATAAGGGTGTGTCTAAAAAGTCCGACTGGTCGCGACCTTTCAAAGCCGATCGCAAAGCTCGTTTTGGAGCCACCAGTGAATGACTCGAAATTTCGACTATGTCCGATCGATGGGGGAACGATGCAGGCATATATAACTGGCTTTATTCATTTTAAATTTTCTCCCGATTCGGACGACCCTCGATTCATAGAGTCACGACTGGTCGCGGTGAGCGTTCTCATAACACGACCGGTCGTAATTAGCGCGACCGGAGTCCAATGCCGGTCGAGGTCGGACTCCTCGGTGAGTAGAATCAAAATGGCGGACGAAAGTAGAAAATTTAAGTGTTGGAGTGCCCGATACGTAATAAACATATTTTGGGGAAAAGAGAAGGCGAAATATGATGAGGAACCTTGCTGCGACGCCATTTTGAAGCAAAATGTTCACAATGGCGGTGTCCAGGAACAAACAAACGGAAGCAAACGGCCGCCGATCGTACCACGTAAGCTGTTGGCGACCGGTCGGACTTTTTAGACACACCCTAAATATGGCGAACTTGGCTCACGCTTGACTTGCCAGATGTATGCGTGCCTTAAGATTGACTGTATGTGTGTATTCAATCACTATAAACTAACAGATTAATATCTTCAGTTAAACTGTAAGTGGGTAGGGCGCTTAAGAGTGGAAAAGGGGGGGGGGTGGAAAGTTTTGCCCCTTTACCCCACTCTTGTATAATGTAGAGTGCACTTATGAAGTGATGATGGTGCAAGTTGAAACTAGCCTTAATAAAGAAAGTTTTTGCATACATTGCACTAAGTGGCTATCAATTTATATGAAAACATCAGAGTCAATGATTAGAAATGAAAATGTTTATGTTGGTACGATCTGAAGTTATAAATGCATCATCGACCAGCAACTACTTAATTAATTTTTAATGCCATTACTAAACATCAAAGTGGCTTATGATGATGCACACAATCGTTTGGTCAAATGAGTACACAGATGATGATGATGATGATGATGATGACGATGATGATGATGAATCAATCCCGAGTTTACTCATATTTACGTTCCAGGAAAGCTTTATTGATTCCATAAATCGCCTGCTCTGCTTCAATTAATTTTTACAAAATATAAAATCTAACGAATAAAACAGAACCTTGCCAATTCATTAGTCATACTTGGAATAAAATTATCAACATCTCAAAAACAGTCCTTTGAGAACTAAACCAAATCATCAAACGATTTTAATGGCTAGAAATGCTCTATATAACGAATCTTGAGACCACTAACCTGAAAATCGTTTGCGTTAGGCTTATCAATGATATCGTGTCTGCTCTGAATGATAGGAAGGTGGCTATATAGGAATGTAGGTATATTCTATGAATTTATTTACTTAATGATCCTTCTTAACTTGAGATCCACTACAAATCTAACTTTAGTGCTCTCTCATCTTCGTCGGCTGCAAAAACTTACCCAGAATATAACGTTAAATCCGAATATGAGATATTTCAAGCAACAGCTGACTTCACTCTTATCTCGTCTGTATTTCCGTACGGGCATTTTAAGGACGATCCTCTTATTAAAAATAATAATAAAACGACATATGACTACATAGCTCAACATGCCCCTGCCAAATTCATCTTGACTAGCTCTATGTTATTGTGACGTTTGCTCGCACTCTCGTCACCGGAGCGCCGATTAACCCTTTTGGTGAAGTCTTTTAATTCAATTCAAAAGGAATTCCATAAATTTTCGAAAGGAAATAGGGGTTGTGAATAATTAGATTTTTTAAAGAGTTATTCAAATCATTTTTATGACGTTCTATCAGATTTTAAAAATAGGGTGGTTGTAGTATTGTCTGGTTCGAGAGAATTCTTAACAAAAATGGCGGACTCACAGAATAAGAAGACGGTGTGTAATGTCTTATGCTATCCAGTGAGCTTGTTTAAGCGTTTAAAACCTCCGCAACCGACACAAAACAACATTATGTTTTGGTATATACCTGTAGCAGGAGGAGCGAGTTATACAGCGTTTTCTATTCACATCTTCAATCCTAATTCATTGGCAAGGTATGATTCGTGCCCCCCACCTCATAACACTCCCCGGTTTTTTTCGTTCATTTTTTTTTTTTTAATGAGAAAAATTGACGATCGCTCTTGAATTAATTCCAAGATTTAATTTAGCCTTTTTCCAGAAACGAAACACATTGTGGCGAACTCGTTGCTCTTCAATGCTCATTTGGGAACGGGCTTGTATCTGTTCAGCCGGAAACACCTAACGGGTTCGCCTTCTTTGCAGCGCATCATGTTCACGGTTTACGGAACGGTTCTCTTCAATTTCGGCTCGATTCTTCTTTGGGCGCTCACCAAAGTCGTTCTGCCGGAAAACTCGTGGATCAGAGGAATTTTTGCCGTGGCATCGAGCGTTTGTATGATCTGTATTGGCCAAGAGTACGTTAATTGTATCGACCGAAAAATTGTAGCGAACGAAAAATAAAAAGCAAGACCGAAATTGTGGCTGCGGCGTCTATTAACCTTCCACTTAACCTGCGTTGTGTATACAGTGCAATTGAAATATCATCGGTGTCAATTACTTAGTTTATTTACTTCAACAAATGTTTTTGTGTCATCGCAAGATTAGAACACCCGATGGAGGCTTTTAATCTGAGCACAATCCTCCTTGCATTTGGGATTTATCCTAGTTATTTAAATAGTTGTAAAGTATTTGTTTAGATGTAATATATGTTTCGCAGAGTATACTTTAAAATAAAACTATTGAAGTCATTGAATTGAATTATTTTAACTAGTTATTTTTATTATTATTATTATTTTTGATTTTAAATCGCACCAATATGATACATGTATTTGAAAGTGTACATAGTCTAGTTTCATTTTTTTTTAAGAAATTTCGCTAAGAAAGTGTAAGAAGTTTTTGTATAGATTTTGTGTATTGGACAATAAAAGATTAATTTGTTGAATCCACGCTCTATTTTTTTGGTTAATTTTAACTATTCGCACAAATCGCGAGTCAAATCGCAAACGCAAGTCTCGCTCTCGACCCTGCGGGCCTCGCTGGTCAGTGTTTTCCGTTATTCGAACGCCAGTCCCACTCTCGGCCCTGGGGCCTCACGGGTCACCGTTTTCCGTTACTCTACGACGTCCCTCTCCGGGGGCGAATAACTGATATATACCCCAACCTATTTGGTTACAGGGGGCAGTTGGTTTCCCCCCGGCCGGTTACAGGAATCGCGACAATTCAGTTTGCGGAATCAGTCATCGTGCGATTTGTGCAGATAGTTAAAATTAACCTTTTTTTTTTATTTTAAACAATTATATAATGATGGGAAATATACTAGTTGCAAGCATGTACAACCCCTGGAAAAAAGTTTCTAATACAGGGTGATAATAAATGATTCATCGGGTTTTGAAGTCTTATAGCTTTCAAGCTATTGATAACACTCGTTCGTAACAATCGCCAAACAAAAGAGAATACAGTGGAATCTCGGTTTACGAACAAACATTTTTATTTCGGTTTAAGCACTAAATTTCGGTTCACGAACTGGCGCATCACTAACTTGCCATTGTACGCATGTGCAGATAGATAGTGTCACTTTGTATTCGTGTGAATATTGTTCGCACGCCTGAATTATATCTTTAATGTTATTATAACGTTCGCACGCCTAAATTATAACGGTTTTATATCTTTAATGTTATTCTCGACGCCTGAATTAACAATTGGGCTATCAATAATCCAGGTCGCAGAATTTTTTCATCCATTTTTTTCAAATGTCATTTATTTGCGAGTTTGCTCCTCCAGTTCACGTTCTTTATTTCTTTTCGCATGTTCATCAAACTTTCTGATGGTTTGGGTAGGAGAAATTCCCGATCTGCAAACCGGCTGTCCGCCTTCCATTGGGCTTTCTATCTTGACAATTTGGTTGCCTTTAAGACACTTAGTGACAGCATGGCTGTACAATTGTCTTTAATGCCATTCTAAAATTAACGGAAAAAAATCCGTTTTTGATCGTTGGAACGGATTAATTGTATTAACATGGATTTGAATGGGGAATGTTGCCTCAGTTCGCGAACAGACTCCTGGAACGGATTAAGTTTGTGAACCGAGGTTCCACTGTATATCCGAATTTAAATTTCGCACGTGCGGACTTCTGTGTGACGGACAGGAGGCAGCATGATACCATTTGCAAGATTGGGCGATGCGGTGGGGATGACTTGACGCTATTCAAATGGCCACCCAAGTCTCCCAATCTTACCCCGAGCGATTTCTTCCTTTGAGGGTATGTGAAGGACGCTGTTTACGTGCCATCATTGCCAGCAACATTGGATGAATTACAGGATCGCATTATTGCAGCTCTGATGAACGTCAATGGGAAATGCTGAGATGTGTGTGCGCTGAACTGGCCTACTGCATTGATGTATGTCGTGTGACCAAGGGGGGCGCACATTGAACATTTGTAGTGTTATGACTAAAATATGGACAGTTTCTGGTTCTTTATTTTATGACTCATTATTTAGTGTTTATTACTTTGTGCAGTACAATCTTTTAAAACCCAATGATCATTTATAATCAGCCTGTATTTTTTTTGTGAGGTGTCGTGCATTAATTAAAGATTTTTTTTGTGAAAAAAGTTTAACTTAAAATCTTTTTAAATTTTTTTATTCAAACACTTATGTCTTCTAACAATAAATAAAAAACAAATAATTCTATCTTTAATCAGTATTTTATAAGTTATTTGTAAACTGACAAAGGGTTGGAAAAAAGTTTGTAATACTGGACTACCGAGGAAAAAAGTTTGGACTGCCATGGGTCTGGTTCTCAATCTTCACGATTCTTCATGCCAAATCTGATAATGTAGTCGATCATGCCATCCCTCTGGTTATTGAGCAGGAGGATATTGTCCATTCGGTGGTGCTTCCTAATTTCGACCTCCTAGCCGATCATGATTCTGTCCCTGCCCCGATCTTTCCACAGGATGCTCAAGCACTAGTCGATGTCGACCATTCTATGTTAGTTCGTAACAAGATGGTCGGTGTAAGCCGACTTGCCATCCCAACTCACCCACGACC
>JAHWFO010076536.1:6745-53890 GCA_023313115.1 Rhysida immarginata | reverse complement strand
TCACCAATAACAATGAGCTCAAAATGATGATGCAATGATAAAGCAATTCTTTCCAAGAATTATAACAATGAACATTAAATGATGATGCAATATGGATAAGTTTCAATTTGTAACAATGCATAGAATTCCTGTTATTCAGGCTTTTCTTAGAAAAGAGAGTTCTTAGTACTTAACAATTTCTTGAAAATCTTTAAAAATGATCAGTAAATGGAGATAATGGAGAGTTAGCAGACTATTGAGAAAGAGTGGAAAGACGACAGAGGAAGCACTCCTTTAGCTCCGTGATGTATTGAGCAAATGGGAAGCAAGTACATAGAAGAATACGCGACCGCTAGACTGAACAAAGTGATGAATGGCCAAATTTTGCTTCAATACATCGAGAGAAGAGTGGAAATTGCAACAACACTAAGTATACATCTAAGGTAAGATTACGTGAGTAAGAAATTATTTAAAATAGCAGTGGCATCCTTGGAGAGGTCCAGCCATTGTGAGCTTTTAAAAAGATTTTTTTCGAATTTTCATTAAGAATTTTTACTGTATTAATTCTAAGCATTTTCATGTGTTTATTTTTAAGATATTGCAAAATTTAATTTAATTTTTTGAGATTGTTCTGTTTACATCCATGTGTAATTATCCCGGGCAACGCCGGGTACCTTTGCTAGTCTTCTATATATATAAAGAAGGATGTTTGTGGGTCTGTTTGTCTGTATGTTTTTTATACAAATCTACAGTTTTATTCCGATCTTGATAAAATTTCGCATACATGACCTTTAAAGCATGAGGAAGGTCACTGTCTACCTCAGATTTCGGAAAAATAATAAATATCGATAAAAAATCGATATTCATGGTTATGGCAAGGCATATTAATGAGAAATATCTCATGACCAACAATGCAAGGCAAAGTTGGTACAACAATAGGTATCAACAATGATATCAGCACGCAATTTACAAACACACTGCATGAACCAACAATATATATCTCATGACTAACAATGAAAGGAAAAGTTTGTGCAAGTGTAATTATCCCGGGCAACGCCGGGTACCTCTTTTAGTTATCATTAAAAAGAATTCGCGCTAGACTAAATGCTGTAGGAAAATCAAATTAAAATCCTAAATAAGTAATTTTACCTATTTTAAATTCTTAAATTAAATTTAATTTTTATTTAAATTTTAATAAAAACCAGTTGCGAATGTGTGGTACTGCATTGCCAGAACGATGTTAATTAATTAAAAAATCGTTACTCTATTTGCAAAGTCGGTAGGTCGGTCAATTCTTCGGTTTTATTTATAGATAGTCCAGGGGATGAGCATTGTGAATGCCTCCAATTCAAAGCATTTGGTGTTCAATTCTTAACCGTATATAAATCACCAAAATGCCTTCCGAAAATTGCTGTCGAATGCATTAAGAATGCTATCAGTGCACACGAAAAGATTATTATAGAAGGAGGCTTCAATATTAATTTTAAGGACAAATCAAAAAATGAAATATCAGAATACCTTCTATCACTCGGTCTTACTCCACGTATTCAAGAATATACGACAAGACAGAATTCTGCAATAGACAATATATTCAGCAATTTCCCACTAAATTCCGGTACCATACATACTTTTTTTTTACAAATTTGGGTCAGATTTAAAAAAAAAAACATGGTAGATAACTTATTCACCGTACGGAACCCTCTCCACGCGAGTTCGACTCGCACTTGTCCATTTTTCTAATGATATAACAATTTAAGAGACATAGGCACTAAAAGTATGTAACTTTTACAGTTTTGAACCCAATTTTATCAATGAAGACAAACAGATAGAGGGTTGGTCTTTGAGACATTCTTATTCTACTTTCCGCTAGCCTTTAATAATCTGAAGCCAGAATTTCAAAAAATCCTAAATTTTATATTACACATGCACAGACTCTGCTATTTGATTGACTTTTAACATGGGATGATTGCAGGAGTTGGGAACCATGAAGGGAGTATCAGCAAAACGGCAGTATTCATGAAACGTTCAAGAACAGCTGTTATTATTGTGTTTAAAGACTGGACTCTCGGTCAATAAACAAGGTTTCAACGTGCAACTTCTGATCATAATCGACTAGTGGCTGCTCGCATGTGAACAGATGATGCATGGTTTGAGGAATGTTTTCCTGGTATGCTTTGGGTCCTTTAATTCGTGTTGATCAATATTTGAATCGCACAAGATATCTATATTTTGGTTCAACGAAAGTTTGACAGGGCGTGTACATTTAAATTTCCTAATTACAATTTTTAGACATTGTTAATTTTACTTCATGACTATATCTAACAATTTGAAATTGGAAATTTAATTGGATACACTAGTCAACCTTTTTTTGAACAAAATGTAAGTAGAGTTGCTGACCAAGATCATTTTGTCATGCTGATGGTTTATCCCAATGGACACTGATCTTTTGTAAAGGGTTGCTTTTAGGTACATGAAAGAGTTTATTCTGCATACGTAGCTATTGTGCAAACCTCCAGTTCTCAATCCCATTTTCAAACAGACATCTGGAAATCTCACGCAACTATCAAGATAGCGACAACCATCACATCTCACACAACCGGAAAGTGTTTATTCATCAACCATCAAGCATGGTCTCAGATTCCGCAAACCCCTTACCAACATTTTGTGGATTCCATGTCAAGAAGAATCGACTCATTATTAAAGGCAAAAGGTGGCTAAATGAAGTACTGAAGTGGTGGCCATAATAAATTGGCCATCCTTATGAGTACATCAGCATGGTCTCGCGAGTTCTCGTTATGGGCAGGTTTTACTGTAAATGTTTTCTTTTGGAGTATTGATGACCACAGACAAATCCCTTTAACTTGGTCTCCCTAATGGATTTTTTAAAACTTTTTTATTTCATAAATTAAATGAAAGGCTTTTACTCACTATGTTTCCACTATGATTATGAATTGAACCTGTTCTTTGTTGTTGTTTTTTTTTTCTTAGGTTGCCTTACATCCGGGAAGTCAATGCAACCCCGCTTTGCACCAAAGTAGATGACTATATCAACGTAATGAACGACACCGATGAGGTTATAAAACACTTTATACCCATAGATTGTGCGTGCCCGCGTAAGTGTGTGGAAACACGATACGCCACCGTATTTTACAATTCCTACTTGAATATGCTCAATATGAGTTATTTATATTTTATATTTGATAACCAAGTCACCATCGAAAGTGAATATTACGCATACACCCTAGATGCCCTGCTCAGCGACGTCGGTGGTACTCTGGGCCTTTATCTTGGCGTATGTGTTATTACCGTGGTAGAAGTTTGTCAAGCTTTATTTCTAAGAGCGATTCGTGGTCGATGTATTGTAAGTGATTCTTTCAAGAAAGGTCTCTCTTATACAGCTAAGTGAAACGAACCACAAAAGCTATTTTCGTTTTCCTTAAGCAAACGGCATATTAGAACGTGAAGATTATATTTTACTTGCAATCATTTCCATGTACAGCAATCGGAACATAAATATATACAGTATGCCCTAAATTCCTGTTGTAGGCAGTAGCCTTGAAAATTATACTAATAAAATTTTTCAGTTAAACCATATTATGGCAGTGCGTTCCTAGTATAATGGAAGTATGGAAGTGTAACGTTTTATATAAAGAACGTTACTCTAGAATTGAATGTAACGTTTTAACAAAGAACGTTGCTCTTGAATTAGTTCAAACCTGGCTTTTATCCCTACCAGAAGTAATATCTATATCATTCTAAAAGTTAATCCTTATCCTTTTGAAACATTGGTTTTAAATTTAACATTTAAAAGCACCAAAAGTAAGCTACTAAAATTAATTAAAGTGCTAGAATCATAAGTTTAACTAAATAAAAAAAATTCTACTCCCAAAACATGAGTGGGATTAAATTTAAAGGGAAGATGGCAATAAATAAGGTATAGTGGATTTGAAACCTAAACATCATTTAGATTTAACATAGCATTGTGTTTATAAGATATAAAAAAAATATTAAGCAAAATTATGATAAAGCTAGGCTAAATAAGTTTGTATGCAGTTGAGGTGTCTTTGCAGGTAAAAAAACATAGGCAGAAAATTTTAATATGGATGAGAACCTTAAGACTAAAAAACTTTCACCACAACAAAAAACAAATTGAAAAAATACAACCTGGCAATCCCGTAAACGCTTTTCGAATGCCTTGCATTCATCATTCAGCAGTCTAAGTCGGACTCGAATAAGCCTAAGGCGAACTCGAGGAGGTCTGAAAAGAACTGACTTAGAGAGATCGAATCCGGGTATATATATATCAATGGGACCCAAGTCCGAGTTTAATAATAATTTAGTGTCTGTGCTGCGAATGGCTAAGCATTCAAAAGCGTCTAAGAGGTGTTTTTTATTTATCGATTTTATTAATTTTACATTTTCTATGGAAAAATCATGGCCGGTTTCTAATGAATGTTTCGCTATTGAAGATTGACCGCTCCTTCCGTATTTTCTATCCCGTATGACTGATGTTCCTTGAACCGGGTCTCTAAACTGCGGATCGTCTGCCCTTTGTACACCTTAGGGCAGTTGGAACAAGATGCTTCGTATATTCCCGACTTCTGCATGAGTGGGATTCGGTCCTTGGGATTTTGTACGTAGTTCTTGATCTGATTCGGATTACTGAAAGAAAGGGAAATGTCAAACGTTTTAAAGATCGAGTTTAGGCCTCTAATAAACATTCATTAGAAACCGGCCATGATTTTTCCATAGAAAATGTAAAATTATTAAAATCGATAATTTTTTTTATTATAGACGCTTTTGAATGCTTAGCCATTCGCAGCACAGACAGTAAATTATTATTAAACTCTGACTTGGGTCCCATTGCTGAATCATCATTGATCCAATGGGCTTCTCAGTTACCCAGTCATTGATGAGTACTGTCTTGTTTTATTTTTTGATTGGCTTTCCTGTGTGATATACCCGGATTCGATCTCTCTAAGTCAGTTCTGTTCAGACCTTCTCGAGTTCGCCTTAGGCTTATACGAGTCCGACTTAGGCTGCTGAATGATGAATGCAAGGCATTCGAAAAGCGTTTATAGGATTATCAGGTTGTATTATTTCAATTTGGTTTTTGTTGTGGTGAAAGAGTGTTTTAGTCTTAAGGTTCACATATCTATTATCCACATAACTGTTATCGTTTCTATATTTAATATGGATCTTTAATGACATAAAAATAAATAATTCATAAGAAAAATATTTATAAATGATTATCCCCATAACTTAAATATAAGCAAGATAGCATTACCATGAAGCTTAAAAATTACAATTGTATGTGAATTAGACATGAAATATACACTCATTTCTAATTGAATGTAGCAACATCAAAATTGCTAAGAAAAATTGTGCAAAATGCATCTGAAATACAAATAAGTAGTGTTGAAAGTAATTGTGTGGCCATCACAATTAAAAGGAAGCAAAAACATCATATTAAGCTAGGATAAGCTCAAAATCCAAATAATTGCACATAATGCAGTACCAAATAGTAGAGAAATTGTTTAAATTCACATACAGTTACCAAAATTATATATTGACAGCAAATTAATAAAAAATTGAGGGAAAAACTTTTTAGTTTTTCATAAAAAAAAGACTGTGAAGAAAAATAAATATAAAATGAAAATAAAAGTTTGACTACTCTACTCAACCATTTGCTTTGATACAAGAAGGATAAAAATTAACAAAAAATTTAAAACTCCTCAAAAAGTTGTTAAAAGATAATTTGGAATTACATTATAGTTCAAGAAAGAAGATAAGAAGAAAAATTTTAAAATTTAGAAAGGTTAACTGTCCAAAGTAAATAATAATTTTTAGTCCCCAGGGGCTTAATTAGCTCACTACGGAGAGCAAATATTACAAGTTACATAGTGAATGACTGGTATGATAAAAACTACTTCTGGAGAAGAGATTGTCTGGGATGACCAAACAAATCTGAATCACAGTTTATAAAAAAAGAATGTCCATCTCGACAGAAATGGACAAGGAAGATGAAATGGAAAAAGGCTTACATATCCGGAAACATAGAGGAAAGTGAGAGCAGGAAATTAACTTTGTAGAAACAACAAACAAACATCAGGCTGAAGGGTGAACGCTGCAGTGCCTAAGGAAAATGGAAAGGCCTGCTGTTTGAACTGGAGCCAATGGTATGGCTCCAGAAGGGCACCCTTAGATAATTAAACAGTCAGGGTGCCCAGGCGCACATGCGGTAGAGTAAGGGCAGCCCTCAAGGGCTGCCCCACCTATGTAAACGCCTCAAAAATAGCCCCGTCCAACCACCGGTGGGTCATCGATGTTGAAGGAAAAGGTGAAAAGATACGGGATTTTGCTCGTATCCTCTCAAATGACCTTACAGAGACGCTGAGATGATGAATAGCGTCTCCGAAACGTAGCTAGGCCAAGCCGTGGCCACTCGAGCTGGAGGAAAGACCTAAGATGGAAGGCGCCTTTCATCCAGAGGACTGAGGCTGGCGAATGGGCGCCAGCAGATCGTTGCTGTCGGGCCAGCCAATGCTCTCTGTTCATGAAGGCGATGGAAACGGCGAAGTCCAGCTTATAAGCACCACCGATGGAGCAGTCCATCAGAAATCGCACTGACTGGATGGAGAAGACAGTCTGACCAAAGTGCGATGAAAGAGGATCCCAGATGATGCCAGATGAACGGGACTCGAAGAAAATATGATCAATGGATTCAGGAGACCCACAAAACAGGCAACCAGCAGAATCGACTACTCCCCACTGATGTAAACGCTGGAGAGTATACAATCCATGGTGCTGCAGACGCCATTGAAAATTAAACACAGTCCTCTCGAAGGCGAAAGTCTTTATGGCCTTCAAAATGGCTGGCCATGGATACTCTGGGTGCCAACGCACGATGTTAGAAGACGCACCCCGGTCGGCCTGCTGGAAGACCCAAGATAGACGCAGGCTCCTTCAGTCCTGTGGGTCTACCTGACGTAGGTCGAGAATAAAGGTCGCCAGGTCTCGCTACACCAGTGAAGACCTTATAATCTGTGTTATTTAGAGCAATAGGCCTACACTGAGTAATGAGTTCAGGATTCGGTACCTTGGCGAGTAAGATGATTCTTCCCGCGGTAAAGTCCGACATGATGGAGGAAGGGTCCTTGAGGATCGAATTGAAAACTTGTACCAGGAAAGGCCCAAGAAGTTTCCAAGTCGCATTAAAAAACGAATACGGGATGCCATCCATCGACAGAAACTTCTTGACTTCATCTTCGGAAAAGGGACGGGTAATTGACAGGTCAGCATCAGCAGTGAAAGGTCTAAGTGCCTCGATCCATTTCATCATGGCGTCGGATGGAATGACTGGGTGGCCAAAAAAATGATGAAAAATGAGAGTGGAAAGCCGAGAAGATTTCAGCGTCGGTTTCCACTGTCCAATTCTCTACCACTTAACAATGGCACCTCTTCTTGTTGGCGCGACGCCTCTCCTCATCGAACATAGCTGACGACATATTCCGGACGTCAGACGCCCAGGACAGTTTGGCCCTGAGAGCTGCGCCGGCGGTCCTGCGCATTATTAGAGCGTTGATCTCGCTCTTCACCTGTTGATCAGCATACTCCCCCTTCGGGATGGAACAGCGGAGGAGGTGCAGGATTTCTTGCAGCATGAGGAGATGGCGCCGATTGCATCTAGCAGCGTCACATACAATCTTTCTGAAGAAACGACGGATCTTGGATTTAAAGGAGAACCACGAAGCTAGCGACGGAGGCAGGTTGTGAAGATGTCTTTTCACAAACCGAAAGAACATTCCCTTGTATTTATCGATGTCAAGCAGAGAAACGTTCAGAAACCAATTGTTCGAAGCAGAGCCTGCAGAGGAGCTGGGAATGGAGGGTTCCAAGACCACTTGAGGGCACTGTGGTCAGAAAAGGAGCATGGAATGCCCTCCATGGAACCAGGGCACGGCAAAAGTGGCGTCTACGAGAAAAAGAACCGATCTCGAAGACACATTGGTTGGAATGAGAAGAAGACGCCCACAGACCGAAAAGTGCATTCCACTGGCACAACTGGTAGACGCACCCGAACGAAAAGATGTCGTTCTCATCCGGATGGCAATTGAAGTCCCCAGCAACCACTACAGGCAACGACGAACACATGTAGAAATCAAGGTCTTCAAAGAATGTCCATTTCTCTGTTGATAAACACGGGGCGTATACATTAAGCAATCGGAATTTGAGACCAGATAGCAGGAGATCCAAAGAAATTAATATGCACTCGCAGTCAAAGACAGTTCGACGCCACGATGGAAGGGTTGGAGATGATGGAGGCAACCCCCTGCCCATGTGGTGAAGATGAGTTGATGAAGAACTGTGCCGATGGATATTGACCGCGAAGGCCAGGGAGGTTAGCAAGCTGTTGAGAATCAGCAAGCTTCGCCACCTGAAGAAGGACATCTGGGCTGTACAGGACAATGAATGATGACAAAACCAATTGCTTGAAGGACAAACCAAGAGAACGAACGTTTAGGGAAAAGACCTTCACTGCGAAATTAAGCTGATGGAGGCTGACCTGTATCTGAAGGAGACTTGAGCTTCACCGACGAGGGAGGAGGCTCATAAGTCTTCCGTCTAGGGCAGGGGTGACCAACCTGCGGCCCGCGGGCCAAATGCGGCCCACCAAAGGAATTTATGCGGCCCGCGAAATGAAATATTTACTGTAAAATTTATTAACAAGTAAGATTGTACGTGGTTAATGTTTCATAAAATATTTGAATGTGACTTGAATTACAAATGGTTGGCCCCCTGAAAACCTTCAGAAATTTATTTTGGCCCGAGACAAAAAAAGGTTGGTCACCCCTGGTCTAGGGGAACGAGCACGTCCCGAAGAGGAAAAGGGGCTGCGATGATGATGGTCTGCGCAGCTGTCTCTTTCAGATGAAGAGGACACAGGAATCCGTCCCTCTTGCTACGATGACGACGGGCCTTTCTCTTGCGAGGGCAGTTAGGCGTCGCAAGAAGATCCCGCTGAGCTGGCGCTGATGGCTTGGAGGTCCCAGCAGATGAAGAAATTTTCACAGGCGCAGGCGCATAGGGGATTCGCAGAGGCTGCGATGCCGATGAAAACGCCGGTGGAGGAAGAGATGGAAATTCTTCCGCAGCAAACACCGACTCGGAGCACAACGATTCGTCTAAGATGACTTCTGCAGAGTGACAGTCCTCCAACATCGGGGAAACATCAGGCAAAGGTAGAGGAGTAGGAACAGTCTCTCGAACCACACGAGGCCGAGGAGGAGGAGGAGGAGGAGGAGGAGGAGGAGGAGGAGGTGGCATCTCCTTCCCAGGAGTCGTAGGAAGAGGCGACGATAGTGGGGCCGTCTTCGATTTCCTTGGTGAAAGAGGAGGTCACGATGGTGGGGTCGCCTTCGATATCCTCGGTGAAAGATGAGGCGACGATGGCGGGGCCGCCTTCGATATCCTCGGTGAAGGACGAGGCATAGTCACTTTGCTAGGCTCAGTTGACTTGGCCGGTGAAGTCATCATTGCTGACTGCTCGGACGACATCCCTCGAGGCGGTGGCATTGGGGCTGCTGGTGGTGCACCTGCCCTCTCCGGGCACTGATGGTATTTGCCCACGATTTTCTTACAGAAGTCGCACTTTTTCAGGAGAGGACAGTTCTTCTGGACGTGGGAGGACTTCTTGCAGTACCAGCAGCACTGCCTCTGGCCCTTGTAGAACACGAAGACACGTTCTCCGTGCAACACAAAGGAGTCAGGAATGTCTTTCTGAAGGCACATTGTCCAACCAACTGAATGTCACCATTTTTCTGCAGGGGGAGTCGGAGTGCTCTGGGTAGAACACTCGTAGCACCTCACCATAGTCGAACATGTAGTCCTTCAGGTATGATTCCACCATCAGCGGGGAGGCACCCCAGACATGGACGGTGAGATGTCCGGGAACTGCATGAAACAAGTAGATAGTAGTCTGGCCAACTTTGACGTGGTCAGATTCTACTATCCGCTCAGCAACATTTCGGTTCCTGCAAAGCATCCTCCACTCAGTGGAGTAAAGCTTTTGCAGGACTGAAACAGCGGGAAAACCCGACAAAGAAGGAGAAGAAGACCTCCGCCAGGGAGTCTAGGCTGAACTCATCGACAAGCTGTCGATCTCGACAAAATCTAACCGTCGATAAGTGGCATATTGCATTTTTACAGAAGTTTACACACGTATGGCTCGATAATATACACTGATACACACAAGTTTACACACATTTATACATAATATACACTTTTATACACACGCATATGGCTAAATGGTATACACACGGTTACGAAATTTTACACCTTTGTACACACATTTACACATAATTTGATACACAAGTTTCCACACATTTAGACATAAGTTTAATTATTATCTATGTATACACATAAATACATACATAAACACATACATGTAGACACACTATATTATTATTTTTACAGTTCAAGTTTCGTAGCACAAAAGAGTACTTCATGTATATAAATATATTTAAACAAGTTTTTGTTAATATTTTTAGATAATGTGTATTGTTGAGCTATGTGTATTTAGCCTGCAGGTCGGAAACGAAGGAAAAAAGATTTTAATAAGAAATCTGTTGCTAAATTCTGAAATAACGATCGCCAAGTGCATAGTCGACTGCTCTTTAATTGTAGACAAGTCGTGTCCCATGCTAGCTCGAATCGACAAATGCGTCATTAACCATGTGACCATCGACACTTGTCGACAGTCGACTGCTTGTCGATGTGCTCAGCCTAGACCCCCAGGAGACACCGTGGGGGGGGGGGGAGGTAAACGCACTACATAATTGCTTCACTCACTATGCACCATAGGGAAGGTGGAAAGGCCTCATAGTAGCATCATGGCAGAGCAGCAAAGTAGTGAAAAAAATTTCAAATGTTGATGAATTTATACTCTTGGAGCAACAATCAAGAAGCACACGGCTAGCACGCGGCAACAATAGAAAGGCACTCTTCAGAGCGTAATTATGTAAATAAGAGAGCAACCTTTAAAGACTCAATAACAATTAATGCATTACATAGACATTGTTGATGAAATCTAACAGCAAGGCCTTATCAAAAAAATATACCAATTTAATCTAGTCAGATTAATGGAATGTCAAAAACCAGAGGATCCTTATATAAATATTTAAGAGCAAGAGCAAATGTGTACAAATATATTATTTTTATTTTTAATTATATCCTTTTGTATTCTTCCCATAGCACAAAACATTAAATAAATAGGAAGAACTTGAATGACAAACAGCCAGAAAATTAATATAAAAGATTAATTATCATTTGTAACAGCTTTGACCAAAATATCCTGTTTTCTAATATCTAAAACAGCACAAAAAATAGTATTACTGATATAACAAAATTATTAAAAAATATTCCCCGGGCAAAATATTTTAAAATTGAAATGATAATAATTTATTAAAACTTGTAGTACAAAATAACTTTAATGGCTGAGAGTCAGATAATATGTAAGTGAAAATGTGATGGAAGAATTATTCGAACATCACAGAAGCATAAATCTAATAATCAGTCAGAAAATGATTATTTGCTTAATATATAATATATATATTTAATATCAAAACTGTAAATCAATTTCTTTATCAAAACTGTATCATACATACAAAAACCGCCCACCACGATTTCGTTTGATTTTATGAAGAAATTATGTAAAAGTTGTATTTTTCACAAAGACGAGGTAATTCTAAAGTCGCGCTCCCACATTTTGGTTGATATTTCGAAAATGTCTGCATAGCATCGTACATTACGATAGCAAATGGTGAAGATGACAACCATTTTCTGGCAAGTACATCAACATATCGGTGGAAATGAATGCAGTGATGTTGCGGATGTTATCTTATAAGGACTCGATTGCCTTTGTTTGTTTTCATATACACGTTTTTTTGAGATAAGACAATAGAAAAAAATTAGGGGGCCGAGGTGGTTATAGTTCACGTGAAATCACCCTACATCACCAAAATGTGTAATATGGCGCGTTCTTGTTCAGAATATTCGAACTGTCATTCCTTGTCCGTTAACTGCTCAAAATTTTTCTCAAAAAATGACAATGTGTAGGCATCAGAGTTCACATTGTTCTCAAAGAAAATGGTACCGATTATTCTGCGCCGTTGTTGTCATTGTCAGCATTTACTGTAATGCACGATGTTATGTAGACTTTAAACTAAATACCTACATAACGATGTTATGTACACCTTGCCATCAGCAAAAAGTGCGCAAAGCAATCGTGTATTGTGTATGGGGGACACGCATCAAATGTCATCCGTTTGTACCCAGTTCTTATTTACCCTTTTTGAAAGAGGAGGATTGGGGATAACTGACTTCGCCATTATCTTATTGCAGCCAGACTAGCTGCGCTAATTCTGGTATTCTACACCTCCTCCCATTTGGGCAAACTTTGTTTTTTTCATGTGTGTTTCAGTTTTAAAGTGAATAGGCTACCTGTACCTCCTTCGTTGAACTTTCAACAACCTGTCTTTTATTAATAGAGAACTGTGGCTATACAGTTTGGAAAGAAGCGAGGAAAGTCGCTGTACATCTAAGATAATATCTCTTTTTCGAATGGTAGCGGCTAGATCCTTCATTGTTCCGAAGGCATTTGTTGTCATCAAAACGTCTTTGCGTAGTCATCGGAGGGGACCATATTTACATCAGATGATTCGCCGGTTAGCAAACGAGCCTCGTACGGAGATCTTTATTTAGATGTAGCCCTCCATAAGGACTCCACTACACATTTGTAGCATGCGCACCTAGGCGCCTGACAACGAACTTTTAAGGCATCCGCTGAGGCAATACCATCAGTCTTAACTTCTACAGCGACTGAGGGATGGCTCTTCGGAACTTCCTCGAAGGAATACAAGGCTCATTCAGTAAATAACCGGAAAATTACTATAAAAAATCTAAAATACGACCGCGATAGTTACATGTTTGTTACTTTCTGGAGGCATGATTAAGCTATTCATAGCTGGGGCTGATAAGCCCACCTCGCAGGCAGAATGGCGGCACCCTTACATGAGTGCTCCAAGCTGGAGCAGCAAAGTGTCGCAGACGTTTATTATGTGAAGCCGTGCTTTCGCTTTATGACAATGCGAGACCACAAATTGCTAATGTAAGATTGTCTATCACCGAGAGACTAGTGTTTGAGTGCTTAAACCACCCTCCATATTCACCCGAACTCGCACCTTCAGATTTCCACACCTTTGGCCCACTGAAAGATGCAATCCTCTCAAGAGGAGCTGAAATCCACTCAAGTGCCATATTTCAAACGTTACTTTCCTTGTCGTATATTTTACCGCAGAAAAAAGGTATATAATGATCATAGCATTAGCTTTCTGAACGCAAGTTAATTGTGAGCGCATGAGCGTAAATGAGTGTAAGGTAATTAACTCAAACACGGACTTTTATTGCATAGACGATTTTACTTTAAGTTACACGGTTGTTTCCAAATTCATCGTCAGAATGCATTGCCGCAACTAGCAGACTGCCATTGATGAAAAGATGACAGCATTGGATGCACGTCTTCGAGTCTACCACTTCCTGGGTTAAGGGACTCAGCCATCACAGCCAACCCCCATCTTGTCAGAAACTCAAATCCAATCGAGATTCGGCTTCGACATACAATCCATTTCATCGCTTGCAATCAGTTTTCGTCAAGTCGTATTTAGTTCGAGCGCACTTCTCACTTGTGTCTCTTGCAAAGCCTTTTCTTCTAGCATGACCCCTTCTCTAAAAGAACTTTTTTTATCTTGCAGTAGAATTGGTCTTGTGTATTTAATTTCGCTTCTCTCTCATGCTTGTTGTTATTTGTCAGGAAATGCTCTAGACTTGCTAGTGTCTCCTCCATCTATGGAATTTCGGGTTCCTGTTTTCGTCCCTAATCACGTGACACTTTCAAGACATAGTGTCAAGATTGTATAATTAAATTATCCATTTATATTTATTTTTTACTTTGATTTTTTATGAATGTAACAATTCGTTTAAAGTAAAAGTTAAATTAAAATTCTCTTTTAACTTCAGCTTAGTCAAATTATTAATTACGCTCTGACTCTCACTTTTACATGACAATGTACTGTAAACCTGAAGTGAACGGTAATATAAAACTGGGTAGGGGGGAGGGGCGAGTCCAAGCAGCCTACCAAATATGTACATTACAGTACTGCTTGTTTACGATACATATAGAGTATGTACACAGAATAAAATTAGAATACTTATTGTGTAGCTGATTTTGAATATGTATTTAAATTTAATCTTTTTATAGAGATTATTAAATCTTGTAAACATTCCAAATAGGAGCTTTAGCAGTGAAGCAGAAACACAATTTTTAATTTACGAGTATTTCTTCCGTGAAAAAATCACGGATTCAAAAGAAAATTTATTTCGATGCGCTAAGTTCGAGCAGCACTCACTTTCAGTGGTGATGTGCACTCAAAAGAATAATGCCATGATGTGCTCCCAAATTAATGCCATCTCTCGGTGATAATTTCATGCTAATTTTTACCATAGAGGTTACCATAGATGATAATAAATGCGACTCCTTGCAACAACAGTTCTTCTAATAAAAAATTATATTTCTGAAAATCCAAAACTATACCGTCTTCGCTCTCATCCGTCTCAAATAGTAGTTGGCTATCTCGCCTCGATACTTGAATCTGAAATCGCTCACTACGCAGGTGAATGCTTTCTCAGACTCATCTCTCCTCAACGATGGTTACGGACATTTGTAATACAACCCTAGCGTCAATGACCTTCGGACACCTACAGAATTTTGGATAAGTACAACGAAACTAATTGTAAACAAATGAAAATTACTTTATTGAGTGCACAGAGCTTTAGTACAACTGTCATATAGCATTTTAACATAAAAACAAACGAGAAAATTAAATAAGCGACTTTTTGTAATGTTCCGTTTTCAACACGTTGCAATGAACTTCGTACACCGTACCGTTTATTGCACATTACCACTGAGTGGCGTCACCTTTCCGACGAACGACGCTCTGAAGTCGTTGAGGCATGCTGGACACTAACTTCTGCGTTGTTTCTACTGGAATTTTGTCCACTCTTTGGAAATACACGCCCGCAACTGCTGCAGTGTTCGAGGCTTCCGCTGTCTGAATTTTCGCTTTAAAATGCGCCATACATTTTAAATGGTAACAGATATGGGCTGCAGGCAGGCCAGTCAAGCACCCTGAAACGCTGCTGTTGTAGCCAAATCTTGGTGTTCCGAGCAGCATGAGGCTTCGCGTTGTCCTGCTGAAAGATGCTTGGTCTTCTATTCAACAACTTTTGGCGGGATGGACGCAGATGCTGTTGAAGAATGTTTATATAGGTAGCAGAGTTAATAGTGCCCTCGCAAAAATGAAGCGATCCTGTCCCGGCTGTACTCATGCAGCCCCACACCATCAGCGATGCAAGCTTCTGAATTTTCCTCTGGTAACAGTCGGGATGATTACTTTCGTGCTTGGTCCTTAGCACCTTGCGACCGTTGTTCCCATACATCACTGCAAAGGTGGACTCGTCGGACCACAGAACACTATTCCACTGAGCAAGGGTCCACTTTAGATGGGTTCTGGCCCATGCTACCCGGGGACGCTTAGCTACAGTGCTCATAAATGGCTTCCTCTTTGCAGCGTATAAGTAATAGTTGCATCTTATGATGTAACGGCGGACTGTGCTTTTGGATATAGGTATATGAAAATATTCTCGCGCCCAAACAGTCATTTCACTTATGGGAGCATGCCTGTTTTTCACAATGTAACGTCGAAATACTCGTAGCTCCCTAACATTCAATCATCGCTGCTTGCCTGGTGTAGTCCCTGGTTCTGTTTTCCCGATTTCTCTGAAACGCTTGATGATCCCATTAACAGTAGAGAGTGGAACTGATAATTCATGGGCAATAGCTCGCTGGGATTTGTTATTCAGGAACTGTTATATAATATTTTGCCGTATACACGTTTCTACTGGCTTACCACGTCCCATGATTCAAAACAACACGAATGCTGTGCTCTGTCGCGTGGACGGTGCTTTTAAAGCCTGATGCAAAGCATTCTGGGCATTTCTACGGCCTTCAGGAAAGTTCTATATGCTGGCGACCGCTTGTGTACGAAGTTCTTTGAAACCTGTTGACAATGCATTTTTACATAAATTTGAATAAATTATTTCGCACTATTAAATCGATTCTAAATCGATGTTGATATTGTTACATATACTCAGTAAATCTATTTTCATTAGCCTGCAATCCTCTGTATGCACTTTTCACTGTGTTTTTAGCCAAATTACTTGGTGTCCGAAGTTTATTGACGCTAGGTTTGTAATTATTATTAGGATTCTTAACGGTCACTGTTTTAGTATTTGAATTCGACTTAAAGGGGTCCACGAAAAATCCTAAATATACGTACAGATCAAGCGTCTATTTTTATAACTAGCTTTTTGCGAATAAAAAATGAGGAATATTGAGCTGAAATTGTCCTCCTTCACGCCGCTAACATAATTGTCCACACCTACTGCAACAGATGGAATAACATTAAGTTCATTCACCATCTATATATATAAAATCAAAAGTCTGTATGTTTGTGTCTGTGTAGCTGCAAACGATCCTATTTGCTAAGCAATGTCACGCGGTTCAAACCCAAGAAATAGAAGCAACAATCCAAATTCATTATTTTCAACAAACGAAAAAAACACTGATTGTTAAAATCAAAGATGGAAATAATGAAAATTACATTATTCAATACAAATACGTTGGGGGAATAACTTCTAGAATACCAATTTCCCACACTGATTGTTAAAAACATTTTTAAATTGGAATGAATAATTTTAAATTGGAATGTTAAATGCCTTTGTTCTTAAATATTGGCAGCAAGTTCCATTATAAATAGGGAAGGGATAGGCTGTTTTTAATATTTACTATTATTATTGTTATCATTGTTTGGGGAAGCCAAATTCGGATCAAGTCCGGAAGCCAATCCCAGACATGGACCCAAAAGAGGGCCAAGGGACTCAAATGCGAGGGAGGGAAAGTTATGTACTCGTGGGAGTATTGATGTTTGGGTGTAGGAATTTCCTTACTATGTGACAGGTGTTTAGAATTGTGGCTTTCTTTAAAATTTTGTATAAGTGTGGGTTTAAATTTAGTGTTGACAGGCTTTTGTGTAGCGAGTGTGGAATAACCCCAGTGGCAGAAAGAACGATAGGAACAATGTGTACTTTGTTAACTCCCCAAGTGCGTTTTATTTCGTGTGCAAGATCCGTATATTTAGTGATTTTGTCAGTGTATGTCTTTTGTAAATTGTGTGTGTTGGGGATGGAGATATCAATTATGTAAGTCACTTTGTTTTGCTTATCTACTAGTGTAATGTCTGGTCTGTTATGAGGGATAGTTTTGTCAGTGATTATAGCTCTGTCAAAATATAGTTTATGTGTGGTGTTCTCTAAAGCAGTGTCGGGGATATATTTATACTGTGGACTGTGAATGTCCCTTAGCTTGTGTATCTTAGCTAGATGTTGATGTATGATGTTGGCTACCTGGTTATGTCTGTGTAAATAATCTGTCTGCGTGAGTATTTTGCAACTGGATATGACGTGTTGGATGGTTTCCTCTGCGATATGGCATTTCCTGCAAGACCCGTCAGTCAATTCTTTGATAATATGTTTTCTGTAGCTTTTAGTGTTAATAACCTGGTCTTGTATGGCAATCATGGTTCCTTCAGTTTCCCCAAAGAGACTCCCTTCACTCAACCAAAAGTTCGACGCTTTTTTGTCGACGTGTGGCTGGTTGAGATCAGAAGGATGTCTACCGTGGAGTTGCTTTCCGAGCCATGATTGAAGTTTAGTGCATGTTGTAGGAATGTTATGGGTGTTCTGCACGCTGTTCAGATTCAAAGGTGTGTATTTTGTATCAGCCATGCAGACTGCTTTGTGTAATGGTTGTTGTTTAGAGTAAAAGAATTCTCTGAGTGACTGAGTCTGTTTCTGATGTAAATGTATTATGTCAATAAGACCTCTGCCTCCCTCTGAACGAGGCAGGGTGAGCCTTTCAATAGCTGCATGTGGATGGTGTTTTCTGTGCTTTGTAAGCAGTTTACGTTGTTTCCTTTCAAGTCCCTCAAGATCTGTGTGTGTCCACTGTATGACTCCAAAGGGGTAAGAGAGTATTGGCGTGGCATAAGCATTGATGGCCTTGATTAAATTTCTGGAATTTAAATGCGTTTTAAGTATTGTCTCTAGCCTATGAAGATATTGTTTAGTGAGAATGTGTACCAAATATTCTTTATGTGTTTGTGCACCAGAAGCTTGGCTTGCTTAAATCCTAGATATTTGTAAACTTCGTCATTTTCCATAGCAGCAATGTGATCTGGTTCATCTAATGTAAAGCCCCCTTCCCTAATTACTCCATTTTCAATGTGAATGGTTTTGCATTTGTCCAACCCAAATTGCTTGTGTATGTCTTTCAAAAAAGCTTGTGTAATGTCAAGTAATTGGTGCAATTGTGTTTGTGTGGAGGCGTAGATTTTCATGTCGTCCATGTAGAATAAGTGTGAAAGCGTGTAGTGGCAGCTTTTATTATGTTTAATTGTGTAGCCATAAGTTGTGCTGTTCAGTCTGTTTGAAAGTGCATTTAGTGCAAGACAAAACCAGAGTGGGCTCAGTGAGTCAGTTTATCTGTATTTTGTCAGTCGTGATGGTTTGACTGTTGAATGTGAGGTGTAGTGTAGTTTTCCAATGCAGCATTGTACTTTCTAAAAGTGTGATAAGTGTAGGGTTTATTTTATATAATCGTAGTGTATATAAAAGCCATGAGTGTGGGACACTTTCAAAGCCCTTTTTGTAATCAATGTAGGCTGCATGGAGGTGTCGATGTTTCTTGTGAGTTTGCCGTAGGACCACACTGTCTATCAGGAGTTGCTCCTTACAACCCATGTGGTTTCTACGGCATCCCTTTTGTTGCTCAGTGAGAATGTTGTTTGTGTCTATGTGTGTATAAATTTTGTTTGCAATACAGGCAGTTATTATTTTGTAAAGTGTAGGCAGGCATGTGATAGGTCTATATTGTGTGGGATCTGTAGTGTTATGTGACTTTGGTACCATGTATGTTATTCCTTGTGTGAGGAAATGTGGCAATGTCTGTGGTGTTTGCAAAGTGTTGAAGATCTGTTTTGCAAAGGCCAGATGCAAACAGGTGAAGCTCTTATACCAGAAATTCTGAATTCTATCTACACCTGGAGCCTTCCAATTGTGAGTACGTTTAATGACTTGTGAGAGTTCATCTGTTATTATGTCAGTATAAGGCATGTTTGGTAGTGTGGATGCTCATTGCTCCTCTTCCCTGATCCAGCTTGCTTCCCTATTATGTTCAACTGAGACAGACCAAAGAGACGACCAATAATGTTGGAGTGCTGTTTGTGTTGGCAGACTAGTGTTTTGTGTTTGTGTTGGCATGACTCTGTTGCTCTCGATCCGCAGCGAGCAGACGAGAGCAAATGTCGTTCGTCGGTGCCGCCATCCAGTGAGGCAATCGTGAGAAAGGAGGGAGACAAGCGCGATGGCGAGAGGCAGGAGCGTCGGAAATCAGAGAAAAGGAAACGGCGCAGAAGAAAGCGCGCGAGCAGAGGTCCTGAGCGGGAGATTTGGATTCGGGGAGAGGAATTTTGGAACGGTACGAAGCGGACCTGGAAAAAGGCCCCTCCTGCGAAAACGAGCAAAGCTAGGCCTCGTATCTCTGTAAGGGAAGGCTCCGCCGACGAGGATTCGGTCTCGCCGCCGTCGTTAGCGAGCCTGCCCTGTACCTGCTCAAGAACTCTGTCATCTTGTCGCCATGTGTGCGAAATTCATGCTTCTGAGACTTTTACAGTGACTCGAGGATTTTCGTCGTCGGTTACGCCGTCGTGAGTGGGAGAGTCGTTAACGCCACAACGAGGGAGCCGCCCGAGCCACGAGAAAAGCGAGCCCGAGTTCGGAGTCGAAGCTACCGGTCCGCCGCCACGTCAGCCGCCGTTGGTAGCTCTGCCAGCCCCGATTCAAGACAGAAACTCGCTCCGTTTCTTAGTGGCCGGAATCCATCCGCAAGCTTTGCAAGAGTTTCCCCGAGCTCCCCTACGAGGAAGGTCTACTACACGTTGCCTCGATAATTCTCGACAATACACGATAATACACGATAATTCTCCCTTGGACGTTCGCCGGCTGGATTCGGGAAGGCTTAGGCCACGTCTTCCCGTATCACAGGTGAGTGCCGTTCCATATTGATAATTCTCATATCTCATGCTAGCCTCTCCTCACGTTATTAAAATTTGTCCGCTCCCGCTCAAGGGCCCGCGGTAATTTATTTCTTTGTAAATCATTCTCGGAGTTATAATGCTCCCTTCAATTATTTCCTTTTCTACAAGTTTGAACTTTGTTATTTCTTGGCGAGAAATAAATTAGGAAATTAATAGCTAAGAGGCATGGCTAGTTGCGCAGTTGTCAAACTGCTCAACCAAAGATAATCTCACATTAATGCGCCTGTGTTTTTGTTTCCTTTCTCGAACGCAGGGTGCGTCGTGTGCTCTATGGATAGGCGTTCTCCAAGTTCTGTCCTGGAAAGCAGTGGATGTCGTTCACCCGCTAGTCCGTTACTAGGAGGACGTCGTCCGAATCAAGGCATCAAGAGGATCATCCTTTATTTTGCTAATCTTTTGTGCTAGTTGAACCCAAGCGACTTATCATTAACCTTTAATTCTCTTTTTATGGATCAAGGCCGAGATATCCTTATTCCACGTTGATTGGTTATCTCGATCTCCGTATTCACGCTCACCCTTCATAAGGTGGGTTGTTATTTTTTTTTGTTAGGGCCCCATTGGAGACCCTTGTGGGGAATAGCTGCGGCTATTTCGTATCTTATGATTTAATAAGATCGTTGGCCCACAAAACTGTTTGTCAGTCTATCTTATAATTATTTATTCAGTGTTATGTATCCACTTAAACAATGATTCTGAATAAATGTTTTGTTTTGTATAGTCAAACGTTTGCTCTGTGTCTTACACGTTAGTTCTTTAATTTTTCCACTGCGCACTCTTAACCTGAACGTGACACTTTGTTTAACTGCTTATAGAATGTCTTCTCATTGTTTGTGAATAACCTGTTCTGCTGTTTGCGCTCAGTGCATGTTTTGTATCTCTTTAGGCGTTGTGTTTTTGCAGCTAACTTTTGTTTTAATGTGTCCATATATTCTGTAATATAGTCTGGTGTGTGTTTTAGTCTTTTTAAATAATTGTCTGAGGCGTTTGTTCTGCTTTGATGAAGTGTTGTTTTTAGTGTACTGTGTAAGTCTACCTAACTGCTTGCGGATTTCGTCAATCTCAGACTCAATCCGCTTTTGCCATTTAGGTTTCTGTTGGGTATATAATTTTTGTGTGTGTTTATGGATTGGTTTCCTACCCAGTGTGGATATAACTGTAAGAGCTCCAGTGTAAATAAGTAGGTGTATGTAGTTTAAAGATAGGTTTTCTTCAATGTATTGTGGTAAGATTAATGTGTTCATGTAAGATAAAATTTCCCCTGTTTTGCTGTTTATGTTTATTTTAGGTATACCCGGTCTTTGTGTGGGATCTGTTCCTGCGTAAACTGTAAGGTATCTTTGTGGGGTGTCATTTAATGTTTCAATGAGTTTGGTAATCATGTTGTGTTGTGGATGAATATCAAGGTGAAGATCATTGTTGAGTGTGTGTTCTATAAGTTCATTAGTGATGTCAATGTTAGTGTTTGAATCTGTGTGTTGAGTGTCGGTTTGTGTAGATGGCTCGTGTTCATGTAGCTGTTGTGCAACTTCTTGCTTTATTTTCTGTAGCGTGGGTAAGGGTATTAAATTGTTCATAATAATTGTGCGACGCTGATCTGCAATGCGTTGTTCAGTGACTGTGATGTGAGGATATGTCTCTTTAAAAATGTTATATAAGCGTTGTCTGTAAGCTGTAGTGTCAGTTTCCAATTTAGTGACTGCCTAGTAGGCTCGCATGATAAAATGGTTTATGTCATTGGTCCATTTCAGGGGTTGGCGTGGCTTGCCTGCCTTAGTGGTCGAGGGCAAAGAAGCTCTAGAAACAATAGACACAGTTTGTGGCATTGCAGTAGCCGAGCAGGGGTTGGTGCTGCTTTCGCCACCAGTGGCCCTGGGAGATTGTGGCATATTTTTCGAACGTGAGCCTCTGCCTAACCCACGAGCGCGGACCTTGGTAACCCGGGTGACGTCCGAGCCGGTATCAGATTACGCACTAGCACCAATCATAGTGATCACCAATAAATGGGTGGTCCTGTTAGCCATCTCCATCATCAGCAGGCCCTTGGTTGATGTAATCAGCTCATCAGCCCTACTGGGTCATCTGGCCCCTGAAGATTAATCTAAGGGTAGAGTAGATCAGACCTGTTAACCAGGGCCATCTCTCTAAGATCTTGCCCCCCTCGCACGACGCGGACGTAAGACCACATGAGGGTTATTATTTTTATTATTATTATTATGTTTTTCTTTTACATTGTTGGGGTTTTTCTCAATTTTTAAAAATAAATTGATTGTGGAGAATTGGTGTTCATGAAAATTACATTGTTGCTAGCTCTAACTTGGTCAGACGACTTTTCAGTGTCAGGGCATGACCTGCTTTATTATTACAGACCTGGTTTACTGAATAATTCCATTGTTGCTTTTTGCATTTCTCAATTTTGCCATGTCGCTGTTTAACCTCCCTATCTGATTGTTTCCATCAATGAAGGTTACATTGTTGCATGGACTAAGATGGTCAGGTGACTTTTCAGTGACGTTATAAACAAACTGAATAAGCAATCAATTCATTAACCAAATTTAAGTTTATTTTTATTCGCTATTTAACTCCTTTTAAAATAAAAGATTCTCTGCAAAAAATTTTTAATACGTTATGTATCTTTTTTATTTTGTTTACACTACATTTTGTTTATCTCAGGTGGTAACAAAAGGGAGGTTAAACAGCGCCATGGCAAAATCGAGAAATGCCAAAAGCAACAATGGAAATTATTCAGTAAAACAGGTCTGTAATAATAAAGGAGGTGATGGTCAGAGCCTGTCTTTTTCGTAGGCTACAAGAAGTTCATAAATGACGTAACGACGCCATTTAGCAGAAGTTAACTATTATCTCTACCTTTACATACAAGTGAATTACTGTATAACTTCTTTTGTGTTTTTTTAAAGGAAATATACCTCATTTATCATAAATAAAATTTGTAGTGAACTCTTTCTTTTTTTTTTTTTGTATGACATAATTTGGTCGTAACTCTTCCAGTAGTATAAAGTTATACGCCCGTATTAAGAATGAGCGCTCATGCTGTTGCTCATATTCAAACCATTGTTGAGTACGAATTCAATAATATGAAAATTTTATTCAACAATAGTCTGAATACGGGCTATAGACTCTTCATTTATTTAATTAACCCTACACTGCATGAAATTACACAAGTTACAAATTACACATTTAGGATGTACTTCTGAGGAACAAATGCATTTATAATTAAGTAAGTAATGATTATGTGCAAGTTATGGTAATTATGCAATTATGGTAATGAGATTGCTAAATTTGCAATGAACCCACCACTTCTTTTTATTTAAATAGCTTTACTTTTTGAACTAATTTAGACATGTCTTCGCGAAATGTAATTCCAAGGCTGGAAAATACAGCGGATCCCACTGAAGCAAGGCGAGTGCAAAAACAACAACGAGCAGCTGCAAGAAGAGCTGCAGAAACGCCTGTGCAAGCTGAGGCAAGAAAGGAGAAAAATCGGCAAGCGGATGCGGCGAGACGAGCAGTGCAAACGAACCAACAAGTACAAGAACGCCGTGAAAGAAAGCGAGTGAATATTGCGAGGGCAAGACGAGCTGAAACGGAAATACAAACTCAAGCGAGGCATGAGCAAGATAGACAAAGAACTGGGATTTCACGTTTACAAGAAACTGTTGAAGAATCTCAACGTCGAAGACAGTTAAACAGATTGAGAAATACTGCTGCAAGAGCCGAAGAAACCGTTGAACAGAGTTTTAGGCGAAGAATACTTGATTCAACTCGACATTCGACGACGAGAAATCATACATATCAAGGACTCAAAGAAGCAGCATTCCATTACTCTCCCTCTAACAAATATGAAGAGCTTGGCTCGATTGGTGACATGGACAAAAATGTGGTTTCTGTAATGCTATGAAATGGGAAGGCGAGTCTGATGGGATGTGCTGCAGCGGTGGGAAAGTGTCTTTATGTGATCTTCCACTACCCCCTGAACCATTGAAAACGCTTTTGTTCGGAGACACAGATTTATCCAAACATTTCAAAAAAAATATTAGACGCTTCAATTGTGCTTTCCTAATGACAAGTTTCGGATCAGGCCATGTAGTTCAAGAAGGTTTCATGCCAACTTTTCGAATTCAAAGCCAAGTCTATCATAACATTGGATCCCTTAGACCCATGACTAACAAACCACCACAATTCTTGCAAATTTATTTTACCGCCGAACTTGAAACACACTTCCGAATGAACTTGCCTTTCTTTGTTAAGGAAAGGATATGAGAAAGCGATAAGCAAAAAGATTGAGAAATAATCGTTCTTTTTCAGGAAATGATACATACGCATAATGTTTTGGTCAGAGAGTTCAAGAACAATATGTGCTTCATGGATGCGCCGGAGAAAAGACTGCGTATTGTTGCAGACAAAATTCCCGCCAACGAACATAGAGGCCGATTCAACGCCCCTACGGTGGCCGAAGTCGCTGTAATCATCGCAGGAGATAATTGTGGGAGACGCGATATTATCCTCCGCGAAAAAAAGTGGCGAGCTACAATAAATATCGGAGCTGCATCCTGCTTACGACTCTCTTCAGTATCGTCTAATTTTTTGGAATGGACAAGATGGATATTACTTACAAATTCAGCAATTCGTTCCCCTCCACAAAGTGCCAAGAGAAAATAAAACCGTTTCCTGTATGCGGTTCTATGGATATCATCTTATGAATCGTGATGGAGTCAAAATTTCTTTGCTATATTATCGAGGCTTATTCAATCAGTTAGTTGTTGATATGTATGCGAAGGTCGAGTCCGAACGGTTAAATTATATTCGGTACAATCAGTCCAAATTGCGCTCCGAAGAATGCGTACATTTACAAGACGCAATGAATAATGACAATGCAAATCTCAATGAAGTCGGACGAAAAGTAATTTTAACATCAACTTTCATTGGCAGCCCGCGACACATGATCAAATATGCCCAAGATGCTCTGACATACGATGTCGTATGTGAGAAAATACGGCCGCCCGGATTTGTTTTTTACTTTCACTTGCAATGATCAAATATGCCCAAGATTTGTTTTTTACTTTCACTTGCAATCCAAAGTGGAAGGAAATCAGGGCGCAGTGTATTTGGTCGAAAACTACCAAAATGCTCCAGTTGATTAAGAAGGGCGAAATATTCGGTGAAGTTCTTCGTGGACTTCATTCATGTGAATGGTAAAAACGTGGTTTGCCCCACGCTCATATCTTAATATGGTGCCGACTAGATCAAATCGATACCTTCATAAGCGCTGAAATTCCATGTCCTGTAACAACCCCAAACTTTACAACACAGTCACTGCGTCGATGATCCATGGTCCATGCAGTCAATTAAATCCGAGGTCGCCATGTATGGAAAGCGGTATTTGCGCGAAAAGATACCCGAGGCAATTTACTCCCGAAACTAGAACGGATCTGGAAGGCTATCCATTTTATAGAAGAAGAAGCCCTGAAGATGGAGGACGGACGTTTGCCAAAAAAAATTAACAAAGATTCCGTGGTGACCATCGACAACCGGTTTGTTGTTCCATTCAATCCACTTTTCTGCAAAATTTTCGACGCACACATCAACTTTGAATATTGCCAATCTGTCAAGGCAATCAAGTATTTGTACAAGTACGTGTACAAAGGATGTGATCAAGTCATATTTCAAGTAAATGGGAGTACATCGGAAGGAGATGAAGGTATCCAATACCAAACACGGCGAATTAGCACTTCGTTACATTAGCACTAATGAAGCCGTTTGGAGAATTCTTGGGTTTCCTATCCACGACAGACACCCCACAATAACTCATCTTGATATCCACCTCGAAAATGGCGAAAGAGTCTATTTTACGGAAGAGACCGTGCAACGCGCACTTGAAGTACGAAGAGATACGACATTGACGGCATATTTCAAACTTTGTGAACAAGATGAATTTGCCAAAACAATATTGTATGGCGAAATTCCTTCGTATTATACATGGGAGAAGAAATCGAAGAGTTGGAAACGACGCAAACAAGGACAACAAGTTCCTGGCTGGGCACACGCCAAACACACGCTTTGGGCCGCATATACACCGTCCGTCCTTCTCAACAAGAATGCTATTATCTTCGATTAATCCTTCATCACGTCAAAGGGGCTACATCCTTTACTCATCTGCGTACAATCGACGATACAGTTTGCCCAACCTTCAAGGCCGCGTGTCAAAGACTGGGGTTGTTGGAAAGAGAGGAACATTTGCATGCCATCCTGCAAGAAGCTGCTGATTGCTATTCCCCTTCAAAAATACGCGATCTTTTCGTCATTGTTCTTACAACATATTTCCCCAGTGATGCTGAGGATTTGTGGGAAAATACAAATACGACATGACTGAAAATATATTGTTTCGCCAGAGACAAGAATCTAATGATGAATATCTTCAAATGACAAGTACCGTGTTCAATGAGGCTTTGATCTACATCGAAGACATGCTTCTTATGATTTCTGGAAAGAACTTGGCGGAATTTGGAATTGAATCGTCTCAAAGACTCTTCCAAGAAAATGCTCCGTGTGCCGGAATCCAAAGAGATGATTTTCTATAATCCGACGAATCCTACCATCTGTGCGCTGGCGCAAATGACTCCACTGCCAGGTAAAACCACAGCAAAGTTCGAAGTTATAGGTAAATGGTAGGGTCGACGGTCATTAGGTTGAACGTTTGGGATATTAAGCAACACAACAGCCAATTCCGAATAATCAGGTTCATTACAAGCTACAACAGTCAGCGGGGATAGCGCAGGACAATTCGTTTTAATACCACCAATACCGTTCCAGGTGACTGATCATTTTGTGAAGTTCGAACGTCGACAATTTCCTGTTAGCCCAGCTTATTATGATATTAACAAGTCCTAGCTTATAGTGAAAATTAATTAAGTTTTTTTCTGTGTGAGAAAACCCCGAAATTGGAATGAAAATCCCTGCAACGCCCAGGAGTATCCATAAAAAGGTGGTTTCAAGGAGTGTGGGATAAAACCATTATTGACATTAACTCTCCGGACTACACGTCCTTAAACAACATTGGTATATACCTAGAGTAGATAGTACTGATACCCCGCTTTCGTTTTGCCTTGAAAAGCTCGGCGAAGACGGGCATCTCAGCTAGTATCATATAAAATTCGTCTGCCTGCCAGTAGCTCTTAAACCAGTCGAAGTTGACTCTCCATTAGCGGCATTTAGATTCTCAGATCCAAATTTCTGGATCCAACTCTTCCTCTATTTTCAAATTTTCCGCCACCGAACCAACCTTCGCAGTGCTCTTTTTCTTTCGCTTTCGACAATGACGCATTGAACCACAGACCGTGGCTTCCTCGCAAGACCTATCTGACGACCTCTCTTTAGCAATGTATAGCGCCACTTTACTGCGCCCTTGCTAACACCTGCTTTCGCTTTCGTTCTACTGCCGCATCTTGCCTTCAGTCACGTTTAATCGTGACACTATCCTTAAGTACGCATTTATTCTTTTCAAAGAAAATTACACAACATACAGGTAAACAACTTAGTATAGCTGAAATTATACGTCTTTATCGACCGTCAACACTGCACCAGTTTCAGAATACCCTGCTCATAGAACTCCGCCGGCTGTGAATACGGCCAATGCCCTACGGCAGATTTGAGTTCCTCGATATCTCAAACCTCCGACCACTCAGAAATCTCTTCATGTGACCAAAGAGGTGGTAGTCCGAGGGCGTTAAGTCCGGACTGTGGGCTGGATGGTCGAGAACCTCTCAACCGAAACGGACCAGTTTTGCTTTGACGACGTTAGCCATATGCGGGCGCTTAGGATGAATAGCACGCCGCAGTTTAGTCAATGTCTTAAAATAGGTAGCAACGTTGACGGTTGATCCACGAGGCAAGAACTCTGCGAATAGGATGTCTTGCATATCCCCAAAATCTGTAATCATAATCTTCCGAGCTGAAGGAGAAACTTTGAATGTTTAGCAAACCGGAGAATGTGGATGTTTCCACACAGTGCTTGGAATTTTAGGCACAGGTGAGAAGTGCAAGACCCAGGACTCAGGTTCTGTGGCAATGCCATTCAGAAACGCCGACTGCACGCCCTTCTGTTGCCGAATGATCAGTTCTGGTGTCAGGCTTTTTGGAATCCAACGCGAACAGACTTTGCAGATCCATAGGATACGTGAAACGTTTCACAGCCGACGGAGTTCTATGAGTGGGGTATTCTGAAACTGGTACAGCGTTGAGGGTTGATAAAGACGTATAGTTTCAGCTACACTAAGTTGTTTACCTGTATCTTTTGTAATTTTCTCTGAAAAGAATAAATGCCTACTTAAGGACATTAGGCGCATTCGACGGCACTCAGATCTGGGTCAGATCTGAGAGAACTGTCACGTGGTATCTGACTGCTTTTCTGAGCGTCTGAGTGACTGTTGCCGAACGCGCTTTTATCTCAGAAAGAAATGGCTTTACCGACTTTACAAATATTGAGAAGAAACGGCGGTTTTACTAATTTTAGTGTACATGAAATAAAAATCTGCATCAAATGAACAACTCAGCATGATTAATATTCGATCGCGAGAAGAGTATACCATAAGGCCAGGGAGGAAAGGGTACACTGGGCATCGCCATGATTTGGCTCTCGTAGCTTTTTTGATAGCTTCGCATCGCAGTGAGCGCCGCCATATTCTATCTGAGCACTCAGAAAAAGAAAAGCTTGCTGAACGTCTGAGCTCAGAATCTGACAGATTCGTTGCGTGCCGAACACGTTTTCTTCTCAGGCGGAAGTACCAAAGTGCTCGCCAAACGCTGCTCTCTCAGATCTGAGTCAGATCTGAGCGCCGCCGAATGCGCCTAGTGTCTGAAGGTAGTAGAACGAAAGCGAAAGCAGGCGTTAGCAAGGGCGTAGTAAAGTGGCACCATCCATTGCTAAAGAGAGCCCGTCATATAGATCTTGCGAGAAAGCCATAGTCTGTGGTTTAAAGCGTCATTGCCGAAAGCGAAAGAAAAAGGACGCTGCGAAGGTTGGTTCGGTATAGTTCTATATATAGAGCTTTATAGTTTGGTAGCGGAAAAATTGAAAATAGAGGAGGAGTTTGGCGAGCAAGGAAACAACACCACGTTTCCAGTGATCCAGGATGTTGGATCTGAGAATCTAAAGAAATAGATGCAGGTTTTCTCTGATTGTTTTGTTAGTGTCCTCGAATATGGGTTTTGTTTCCGCTGATGCAGGCTGCCCAGAACGCTATATATCGGCAAGGGTAACTCTATCTTCCCAAAACAGTTACACAATTTACACAATTGGAATAGTCCAGACAGTCGGCCCCATGAATTTCAGGGGGTTAGTTACCTTTTCCGAAAAGAAACCTTATAACAGTTCGCTATTCTTCCACTGTATTCTGTGATAACGGCGGCCATTTGTAAAACGACTGGTAAAATGTATTGCGCATGCGCAAGAACAATTCTTGTTATGCAATATATGTGCATGTACTCAGCCTTCTTTTTAGCTATGTTAACTTTTTAACAGCGACTATATTTCCTCCGTTAAAAAGTACACTGCTTTACTATTTGATATCATGCCAGAAGTGTATTATGGACAAAATAATTGCTATATTTAATTTCTTAATTTTTTCCGTTCTAAGAAAAAGCTGTTTTCCGTAATAAGTTTTAGTGTCATAAATTCTATCGTCATTCGAACATGTTTTCTAAACAAGTGTCTGTTATTACGCAGAAAAACATGTCTTTCCATAAACAGGATGTTTAAAAGACATCAAAATGAGTTGTTTATGTAATTGAAATTGACGAATTCTCAACTAGTTTTTTCGCTGTCCTACCCGTTTTTCGCTATCCGCCTGGATCTGAAAATACAACGGACTACCTCTCAAAGTCTGTAGGGCGGCACTTATTATATGTTGAGGAAAAACGATTGGTTTCGCATAATTATTGGGTATAAATAACATAGTGTGTGTAAAGCATTATTGATTAAGGTAGGGATCAATACATTTGGAGTGTTATCTAGGTTGCTATGTAACTTAAGAGCCCAGAGAGATTAGAATTGATACAAAGAGGACATTTTTTAAATCAGCAAACATTAATTAATTTTCCTTGGGAAACACGGAAATAAACACCATTGTTTGAATCCCACCCTCTTCCTACTCTTTACGTATGTGATGCATAGGCAAAGTTCAAAAACATATTTATGTTAAACTTCTTTATGCAGCCAACATTTCTTTTGTATAGAAGGGCCTTTTTTTTAATAAGATTACATAAATCATTCACGTGTTTCCTGAAAAGGAGTAACCGTCCGTAAAGGTTACCGTGTAGTCATAAACGGTCCGTCGCATATTGCACTTCAAGAATAAGCCTCTCGTTGTTAATGACGACAATGATAAAAAACTCTGTCTGTAACTGTGACCACCCCAAAAGGAAAACGGATATCAAAACGCGTTCCAACAACTACGTTCAGGACATTAAAAGAACCAAGTCGAAGGTTTTTTCGTTATGTCATGGCAATTCTAACGAGAACGACGTATCAAGAAAACCGCATTTTATGATTAACATACCTGGCATGTCATATGCGTGCGATTTTAATAATCCTCATGGGATGAGATTGTTTTGGGGAATGGTTCTTTTAGCCTTCAGCAGTATTTGTTTCGTTCAGATCGGACTTCGTCTCAAAAAATTTCTGTACGAGGAACCGCACATTCTAGTGACAGAGATTCTCAATAAAACTTTTATCTTCCCAGCTATAACTTTATGTCCTTACTTTGTCAGATGGAACCCCGTATTTAAGAAACGCCTTGGCACAAATCCTAGTGCGTATATTGATTTTGATGGATTGAAAGAAGTGTTCAAGAATGAATCTGCAGAAACTCTTTGGGAAGACAACTATTTACCGGGATGGAAAGTTAATATCTTGCATGTAAGAATAATATTTATATCAGTTTATATTTCTATTCAGGTTCACCTAAACATTAAAGCATTAAATAGCTTAAAATTTACATAATGGCTATAATTGTTTCCTCACTTCAGTCTTCGGGACTGGCCTAAATATCCTGTTAAGTAAGTGTCCGGTTAAATGAAATTAGCGTTTTCGTGCGCAAATGTTTATCACAGGACAATTGTAAAAAAACATATTTATTGATTTGCTTTACCTTTTTTTATTCTTTATTTATTATTTACTTTACATATGTGTTTACAGTATCTCATTTATTTATTTACTTATTTATTTTTTTTAGTTATTTAAGGAATCTGTAATTTTAGATTGCTTAATATGATCCACTTTTTAAGTTCCTAAACATTCATCTAGATGAATAATGCACCCTCGTGTTTTCTCATCAACCCAGTCCAAAACAATTGTTTTAAAGTGAAATGTCCACCTCATTCTTAGGAATAAGAAGATATGGTAGGTTAAAGACTGACTTTTTACAAGTGTCTTGAAGGCTCATGTTTGAAAAGACTCGTCTTTGGATCTTCAACAGTGCGAGCTTCGCTTCCCTTCCCGGCGTCGTTATTTTGATATTCTTGAAGGATAACAGCTACCCCAAGTAGCCCTTTCGTTTATTTTAACAGCTGAATTAAGGGGAGGTTATCCTCACAGTCGTCGTCATTAACTGTATTGTGTATTTGCCTTGCTTGATCCACAGAAGGTAAAACTTTTATGCTCTGTTACAATTCTTTTCTGATTTCTCTACACCGCGTGCACTGCGGCAACAATCCAGTAAATTCACCGACATTCGAAAAGACTGCACGTACCAATCGCTTGCGATAATGCTATTTTTTGCTTTATGATACGTTGATCTAGTGGCTTTAACACTGAAATGCAGTTCGGAGGTATGAATATCTGCCTCACGTTGGTCAATACCATCGTTCCATATAGCAGGGAGCATTATCCAACAGTAAAACAACGTTCCGTTTCTGCAAAATCATCGTCGATTGGAAGACAGCAGCATATATGAATTTTCTAGTCATCCATGTTTAAATGTTCTAGCGATATGTGATCAGTAGTTTTTCCTTTTTGATGTTTCTGAAACACCAAAGGTCTTCAGCATGGCCAATAACTAAAAATCTCCAGTGGCATTAACACAAAGTGAAACAGTAATTCGATCTTTGCTTACCTTGTAGCCTATTCTGCTTACTCCTTGTTCGAGCATTGATCGGTCTGGTAATGCATGATAAAGCAGTCCCGCTTCAATCATGTTTAAAATATTGTCTGGAGTGTATCCTTCATGAAGTTCTGGAGGACTAGATTTCCTTTTTGCAACGATGAAGCATCGACACTTCTTTTTCACCAGAGAGGATAGCTGACAATATCTGATGACAAGTCCAAGCTTACAACGAGGCCTTACGATATGGTACAAACCAATTTGCATGATTTTTAATATAGTAATAGATCTTAATATAAAATGCAACAGGGCAGAAGGAGAAGACCACTTGTCTTGCAAATATTTCCAGTTCATTGTAAGCTATTGAAGTTAACCATTTTGTCGAAAACTGAGTGGCATAGCAGTTGCCTCTCAGACTCGTAGGGTTCGAACCTCGACTTCGTATGATAAATTTTTTCTACAATAAAATGCAATTATATTAGGCAACATAAATTTCCGTGACAAGAATTACTATGTGCGTGGATGCTGCGGGAGTTCTACTTTTTCCATGACGATATATTTGCATGAATAAATATCATACCTACAAATATTTACAAAATATTTTATTATAATGTAGATGGAATTGCACAGTTTGCAGAATGATATTTATTGCAAAAAAAGATAAAACAATAATTCTCGCGGCATCTTGCGCATCGTATGAAAGCTGCGTTTCATGTAGAAACTTGTGGTACTTTTAGAATGTGAATCGGAAGAATATCTCCTTAAGCATTCATAAACGCTTCTCTGTCATCTGTTAGTTTTGACGCAAACCTTAAATATCACAACATATTCTCAAAAATCGGAGCAGACAATGAGAGACTCTTTGTTTTAGTTTCTGAAATCTATCACCAGAGTACACGATGTGTCATTGAGAGTTGTTTTTACTTCCGGGTTTCTTGCGTCGCCTGCTTTTTGAATAGGCAAAACTTGAGTAGTAACGTAGCAGCACTGATAAGTTATTAAAACAACAACAAAATGAAAACAATGAATTCAAAAAATGAAAAGGAAAACTTGAACTTGTCCATGATTAAGCAAAAATTGAAAGAAAAAGGAGTTAAAGTATCAGGAAGCAACAGTGAATTAAAAGAAAGGTTAGGAAACCAGCTAAAGAATTTCTTTGTTATGATGCATTGAATGGCATCTAAATCATGGTCCACCTATAGTTGTAACCTGTATTAGAGTAATTGCATTTTAGACTATTGTTATAAAATTTTAAATAGTTATAAATTTAAAATTTAAATATCATTGATTAAAATTTGATTAAAAATTTAGTTGAAAGTTATTTAATTTAATCAAATTACATCCTTCTAAAATATAATTATTTTTACAAAGTTAAAGTATGCTTATACCATAACAAAGAAATTCCGAGTTATCCGTCCCTAAAAAGTTGGTTATCCGGACCGCTACACAATAAGCTGACCTCTTAAGCCGGCAACTCTACGCATAAAACTTGGGCTTAAGATGTCAGCTTACAGTATAGCGGTCCGGGTAACCAACTTTTTAGTGACGGTTAACTCGAAATTTGCATAAAAAATTATACAGAAAGTATATGATGCTAGTGCGTTAACATTTCGTTAGTTTTATCTTTGTTTTCCGTAAGTATTAACGAATCCTGAATTAGCATGAGCCTTATGTATATATATATATATATATTTTGCGTACAGTCTTAATCTTACAGCATTGGTATTACCACAAGTCTCTGGAGTGATGCCAAAACATGATGTTCATATATCAGATCGTCCGGACACAACAGCTTTACACTTAGCTGACCCGGAATACCAGAAATCACGCCCAGTTGACAACCTTATCGGAGCCGATTATTTTTTTGACATTTTGGGAAATGGCAAACGTTACACGTCCAATGGGAAGGTTTATGCCCAAGAGACCGTTTTAGGGTGGGTTATCTGCAGCACGGTACCAAGGCCGAATGAAGACTCATTCACAATTCAATTGACAACACTTGACACAGATCTGCGTAAATTTTGGGAATTGGAAGAAATTCCACGAGAACCATTTTACACCACTGAAGAACAAGAGTGTGAAGCTCACTTCATCGCAACACATAATCGTGATAAGACAGGACGATACTCTGTGGCCCTGCCCATCAGGAAAACAGCTGGACAGCTCGGACAGTCATTAACGATTGCAACTAGACTATTCCTAGCAGTCGAGAAACGACTACAACAGTCACCAGAGCGTTACCAACAGTATCGCGGATTCATGCAAGAATATGAAAACCTAGGACATATGACGAGATTACCTGGCAAACCAAGTGCCAGCCTGAACTATTTGCCACATCACTTCGTACTTAAGGAACGACAACTAAACTGCCAGCACGAACGACAACTAAACTGCGAGTGGTTTTCGATGCGTCGGCGAAAACAGACTCTGGCATTTCACTCAATGATAGGGTCATGGTTGGCCCGAAAACCCAAGATGATATCTTTGATATAATTCTTCACTTCCGCTTGCACGCAGTCGCCTTTTCAGCTGATTTTACAAAAATGTATCGGCAAGTGACAGTGCATCAAAGCGATCGTCTAATACAGTGCATTTTGTGGCGTGAACAACCACATTTACCTTTACAGGCATATCAGTTGAATACAGTGACGTACGGTACGGCATGTGCACCGTATTTGGCAACTCGTGCTCTTCAACAATTAGCAGAAGATGATGGACACTTATTTCCACAAGCAAAAAATGTACTCAAGAAAGAATTTCATGTTGACGACGTGATGTCTGGAAATACAACAATATCCAACACAATTGAAATGCAAAGGCAACCGTTACAACTACTACAAAGTGGAGGTTTTGAACTTTGGAAATGGTCATCGAACAAACCTGAAATCCTTGAAGTACTCCCAAATCATTTGCGAGCTTCACAATCAACCACGAGTGTTGACTCCACAGTAACAAAGACGTTAGGCATTCAATGGGACACCACGACAGATGAGTTCTTCTTCAACATCCCACTGGCATGGACTGGGACGATCCACTATCAGATGATCAAAAAACCGAGTGGCAAACAACCATCAGCCAGCTACCATTTGTAGAAAAGGTACGCATACCACGTTGTGTGATCATCAATAATTATTGTTGTGAAATGCATGGATTCTGCGATGCCTTTGAGGGAGCATACGCTGCAGTCATTTATGTGCGATCCACCTCATCAGAATCAACTCAAGTGCATTTACTCTGCGCGAAAACTAGAGTCGCACCCATCAAACAAGTATCAATTGCCAGGCTCGAATTGTGTGCCGCTGTGTTATTGTCACGACTACTTTCAAGAGTTCGACAGGTGTTCAAGGATGTTAACAGTCGATGTTTTTCCGTTTGTTGGAAACGATGAAGGTTGGATTGTTGCTAGCACCCAGTTGGTCAGATGACTTTTTTCGCTTCCAGGCCTTGCTATTTCGTTTGCCTCGGACTTTGCTCGAGGCTAACGAGAAAGACATGCTCCGGCACTGAAAAGTCACATGACCAAGATGGGTCTACTAACAATGTAGCTTTCATTGTTTCCATCTTGTATTTTAACAATCAGTGTTTTATCCTTTGTTGGAAACAATGAAGATTGGATTGTTAATAGACCTATCTTGGTCAGGTGACTTTTCAGTGCTGGAGCCTGTATTTCTCGTTAGCCATGATTTTGCTCGAGGCCAACGAGAGACAGGCCAGGGCACTTAAAAGTCACATGATCATCGGGGTCCGGCCAAAATTCATCCTTCATTGTCTCCATCTTAGATTTTAACAATCAGTAATTTTTCGTTTGTTGGAAACAACGAAGGATGGATTGTTGCCCGGACCCCGATGATCATGCGACTTTTGAGTGCCCCGGCATGTCTCTCGTTGGCCTCGACTTTGCTATAAGTGACGTCACGTGACTTTCTAATCTGTATAGAAAAGGCCTTGGTGCTAGCAACAATCCAACCTTCATTGTTTCCAACAAAAGGAAATCACTGATTGTTAACATCCAAGATGGAGATAAATGATCCTTGGATTGTTGCTAGCACCCGATTGGTCAGGTGACTTTTTCGCTTCCAGGCTTTCTCATTGGCCTCGGCAACAAACGCAATGATTTTATGTGCATGTGAAATTTGATCTGATGATTAAGCATTGTTGGCTATAAGCTTTAACCATTGTCAGCGATAGTGATGAGCCAATACCGCCTAGAGAGAAAGCCTGTTCACGAAAAAATCATACATTGTTACATCACCTATGGTAGGGACAATTTCGGGCTTATTATTGGTTGAAATACGATTAACAATAACCTACCGTATGTGATGTAACATTGTATGACGTTTTCGCGCTTAGGCTTTGAGTAGAGGTGGTGTTGGATGAGCAGACGAGGATAACGAGAAAGACAGGCCCTGAAACCAATGAGGTATGTTAAAGATAGACTCCGAATTCTATGTTAACATCGCCATCAAAGTGAAGCAAATTGAAGCCATGATAGTCTGAGCAAGAACGAGCCGCGGAGTAGTTAGCTTTGTTCTTTGGCGATGGCTGCTTTGTTCTTGACGATTTTTTTCAAATTTATTCTTCAAAGCTTACAACTGTACAAACAGACACGAAAAAGGTTCAGGAATCATTTTCCACAAGCATAAATCAAAAATACGTAACTGAAACGAAAATATGTAACTGAAAGATGATTGAAACGAAATTGAAATTCATCGAAACTAAATAGACATTGAAACCATCATCGAAAAATGGTTTATAAAATATAATAAAATACTTCAAATATAAAGTTAACGAATAAAAAGATAAACTTATCACTGTGATGGACATGTGTTTTGCATCATCTTCACTTTCATTTTTAAGAACTTCTTATAATGAAGATTTGTCAAAATATTATCTGCATTTGCCACAAATGCATACCAGCCATTTTAACTTTTGTCTTTATTGCTAAGATACGTTTAATTTACATTGTGTTTTTAAAATAAATTTATTCAATAGTTAAATTTAGTGAAAAATATTTATTAATGGTGTTTACCAATGTTTCTATTTTCTTGTTACCAGTTCGAAATTTATTTCTATACTTATTCAAATTGTGCTAAACAGATGGTTTTCTTTCCAAATGTTAACGCTAAACTTTGATATCCATTTTCTAAATTTTCCTAATTTAACACGAATTTTTAGAAATTGCCTGTTCGCACATGCAAATTGACCTCAGTTGATCTCTACTCTTTCTTCTCTATTGTTTTATTCTTCCTGGTAGAAGATTCCCTTTATGTGACATCATTGGCAGGTGCTTAGGTTATTGGTCAGATAAATCAACATCAGATGTTCTTTTGCAACCTCAGCCAATTGGTACCGTTCTGGTTTCTGGAAAAATTTGGTTGTTTAATTAACTTTTTTAATTCTCTTCTTAAGTTCTCTTCTTTTCATTTTCATAAGAATGAACACCGGAGCACAAGAGTGAAATATTGTGATACTGATTCTGTGATATTTCTCAGAGAAAATAAGGCATGAATTGCTTTCTCATGGAAATAATTTGGTCAATTAACCGATAAGGTGGCCCAAAAATAGGGGACTTAACATTTTCCTTGATCATTGCTGGAATGGAATTTCCTGTCTGTATTTCTTAAAGAGGGTTTGAGAACTGAACTATACAGAGGGTTGTTAGGGATTAATGGTAACAAGTTACAGGAGGCAAAAAAAGTTAAAAACCCTTGCTATCAAAGAGTTGGTTCAATACGGTAGCCATTCATTGTTGCTATTGCACTACATGGCAGTTTCCACTACAAGAGGCACTACTGAAATGCAAACCACCAAGATTAATTCGTAACCACTCCTGTTGATACGATTTGCCAAAGACCCTCCACTGTTCACGGTCATTTCTTTTCGAGGACCCATTTAAGTAGCCCAAAGCTACAAAAATTCATACGGATGCATCCGTAACTTGAAGGATATGTCACTGAATGGAATAGAGAGGATTTTGTTTCATGCATTCTAGTAACATGATGAAATGGTGCAACTTGACACCTTTCTTGGTTCAACAATACCGTATTTTCCTCTGCACCGTACAACCTTAGGATGTCATAGGTATATATGATTGTTAGTGAATGGTCTGTTTTTTATCCTCAGGAATGGTGTTGCTTCCACTTTTGCCAATGTTATTTTGTACAATTGATATCCCTTTCTTGGAAACTAAGAGGCCTTGCTTATTGCATGCTTTCATTTTTTTGGAATAGCTGAATTTGGTATCGGAAAAGGCTGTTAAGTAGCCCTCCCATTACTTCTCATTTTTGGTGGCATAACAATGTTTATAGCTCGCTGTTCTAATACCAAAAACTCGTTAGAAAAGGCAACAATGGGGAAACAACTCTGCATCTCCGTTTCGATTAACTTTGTGTACAAAAAAGTCACTGCAATATTGATAACAAATGCACCTCCATGAGAACCATTGCATAAACTAGAAACGTTTTGCAGGAGAGGAGCATTTCACAATTAGTTTTCCATATAGTTATGCCAGCCCCTTTTGTAAAATTCTCCTAAAAATGTATAGTTTTTATAATTTGATGTATTGTTTATTAGAGCAACAAATACGTCTGCATGCTCTTTGTTTGATATGAAGTATCTACTAAATTAGGAAACAGACTGTATGGTGTGTGTATCTGTGATTATAGGAAAAGGTGAAAAATTTAAACATTTGTGTGTTTAGCATTCGATTAAAATGTTCCATTAGTGTCCCTTTCAAATCTCGCTCTGTACCAAAGAAGACAATGTTGATTTCTTTAAAACAGTCTTGAATTTAAAAACTCTTTATTACTGTTCATGTCATCTGTGAATTTTTTTCAAACACTTTTGAAGTTCTAATCCTGAGGCACAACCCATGCAAATCAACAGAACACATCAATGCAGCTAAAAAGAATTTTATACCCTTCATTATGCTGTTCAAATCAACCGATTCCACTTAAAATTAAGCTGTCTAAAAACCAAAAGTAAATTATTAATTAGACAAAGAGCGTGTTACGGGCCAGTTCAGCAATGCTCCCTCTAATCCCTTGTATGTACAGTTTGTAATACAAATGTTATATGCATTGGAGCAATCCAATCACACCAGATCCCTTTTGCCCGAAACCACTCCTACACACACATCATGGGCAATCCCAACCCTATCCCTTTTTTCAAAATCGCTGCGAAAACAAAATATGATGACATCATAATTCATAATGACCACATTCTTTGGCAGCACCCTTTGAAGTATGTCACCCAAGGGTGGAACCCCTTGAGCAGGGTCAAAACCAGTGACAACCAAGGGTGCTGCCCTCAGTGAATGAAGTCACCCTCATTGAGGATAATTAAAATTTACATCATAGCAAATTAAGAAATTAAATCATATAGTAAAACAAAAAGGAGAAAAAACACTTAAAATTGTATTAGGGCATCACCCCTCCCTGAGCTATTCCAGGAAACCACCTGTGACGTCAGCAAAATCCTGCGCTGTGATTGGCTCCAAAATTCGTCAGGCTACAAATCTATAAATTTAACTTACGGTAATATTACATAAATATTGAAGGAAATTAACTCATTATATTTTTCATACCTTTTAGCAACAGTCTTTCTTCCAAGAGGCTCCTTACCAGAAAGATGAAAGAATCAACAAAACCAAAATAATATCTTTGACAGGAAAGTGTACCATGTATACATTTGGTATGTATTTTTAAAGAAGATATCCTAATAATTTCAAGCCCTAATGAACAAGAACCTAAAACAAATTTAATTTAAATTAAATTTTTTTTCTTCCTGCCTACAAGAGGACAACATGGAAGTAACGCCTTATGAAAGCATCATGACCTTTGTGAATGAGACAGAGCTTCCGCCAGTTAATTCATTATATTTGGTATAAATAACTATTTATTTATCAAGGATTTTTTTAATTTTTCAAAAACGTTTAAAATTCATTAAAGATTTCTTTTATAGTTCCACCTTCATCCTAAAGACGAGATCTTCAATGCACAATTTTATGCATCATATGTGGGGTACTTCAATTATTTCCAGTTAGTAGTCATTCTCAGAGTCAAAACGACAGAGGTAAGGAATTACAGGATGATCCAAAAGCCTTAAAATCTTTGAAATTGAATAAGTCGCACATAAATGCAGATAAAAAGAATCCTTTTGCAGAGAAACGATTGAAATGAAGACAGATTTTTATCCAGCAAAAAATTACAGCTAGTATTGTTCGGTTTTGACCAAAAGATGGCTGAAGACATCAGTTCATGCACATTTTCAGACGGTAAGATGACGGATTCAATCCCTCATTCAACATCACAGCTATAAGACAAGACAACACATTCTTCACTGCATTAAGCAACATTTCACTCGGTATGGCATAAACATGTTGCTAGATGGAATCTTTCAATGTTGCCAATGGTCGCACTGTCAAAATCTTCAGATCGAGCGATCTCGGTTGCGCACTGATGACACGATTCTTCCCAAATGTTGAGTGAAACAGTCGTTGCAGACACAGCAATATGCGGTGGTGCTCCATCTTACATAAAGCTTGTCGTGCTTGCAATTCCGGAATGATGCTAGTCCGTTGCAGTGTCGCTTAGCGCATATCTGTGACTGTAACTGTTTTTAGATAAGAACCTCTTTCTTGGCGTCCCCTCCCCCGCAATACCAATTATGTGGTACTTAAGACTCAGCGTCCAAGTACCTGGGGAGGGAAAAGCTAAAGTTCGAGACCGATAAAAGAAAACTCCTTACACCACTGTGGCAGACTAAACACCAATTTATTATTTCCAAACATATATTTATTTAACAAAATATCCTTCCCTTCTAACTATAAACTTATCCCTAGGGGCCCCTTCTTTCTAGCATATGTATAAGTTAAGATTTACAAAACGTGACCTATTAAATCAAAATGATCAACACAGCTGGCACTCTTGTCATAGTAAAAGGAAAATCCTCAGCTAATACCGGTTTACTTGAGGCGGTGACGGCCGCTTGACATTGAAATTGGGTGATACTGATAACTCACACTGCCGAATCAAATATTCCCTATACACCAGCGCCTGAAAGCGCAATGCTCTCCTTTAATGCGTAGAAAAGGGGGGAGGAACAGTGACCCCTCTTGGTCATTGTGAGCTATCAATTAAATCACCCACTGGCAGCACTTGCTCAGTGACTTACATCTTGCACTGTATGAGCATGCATACGCTAGTGCTTCCATTTCAATATTCAAAACTAATGCGCCGAATTACTGCTCATACCTCAAAACCTTGCTGAACTGATATCCAATTTTATTGACAAGGTGCTTAATAAAATTAGATTTCTTATTTAATGCTCTATTTTTAAACAGCTGTCGACATTGATAAAACTTAATCTAACATATACCAATAAAACTCGTGTGCTACTATTCATTTAGTCTTTCTTAATCTTTTATCTGACTATTATCCGTTGCTTCGTTGTACAGTTTATGCTCGGGTCCATGGTTTTACCGCGAAGGAATCGAACGAACTCACCATATTTTCGTCATCTGGACAATTACAAATGGCGGTTGAGGACTTGCCATGCTCCACTTAGCTATCTCTTTTAAACAGGGTCGTTGAGTCAATAATCACTTCTACTGCCGTAATCAGGGTCCTTCATGAATTCACTTATGTCGCACATCTCCGTTCAGTCAGTAAGGCGAGCCGAATAATCATGTTGGAAAAGAATTACAACATATATCAAATCAATAAATTCAGTTTCAGAACTATGAATGCATATTTACTTGGTTCCAGGTTAATTGTAATTTACCCTTTTTACGACCTGCAGTTATTTCTTAGCATAAAGTTCCAAAAAGTCTCGATCTTGCACAAAACAACTTTCTTTAGCTTAAATCAGTCATCAATTTTGTCTTCCGTAATATTCCGCAGAACAGCAAATATTTTATATAAGAACCTCTCTCAACAGCGACAAGACAAGAGAAAAAAAAAATATATACATAGAAGACAGAAGAAATTTTTACAACAAACGAAAACACACGTTCCTCCAATTCGCCGAAAACGATCGCAACAATCCTCTGTTGGAAGCTGTGCTATCTTCTCCGAAATCCCATTAACAATGCAGCTCCAACAGAGGACCATGACGATCGCTCACGGCATATCAATCTCTCAGAAAAGACAATACAATACACAAATTATTTCTAACGCACCACAAACAATAACCTCACACAACAAACAACCCTCACTACTATTACATAACCAACAAATAAAACAAAACACTACGGATAACACACCTTATTTGCTATTGTCTCACTCCTCCCCCCATCAGACACACGTGACTCATAAAACGTCACGTCACAAGAACAATCCCTGTGACTTCCTTGATGAAAATGGACCGATTATGAAATCATCTGTGAACCCACAGTATTTTTGATTGATGTAGGGATGTTCAATAAATGCATGTGGGTTCTCCAACTGCGCATACAGCATATGTATGTGTTAACATTGCCTTCGTGGTCCAAAAGCACAATGAAAAGCCAGTCGTGCTGCTGGTATATTTTATTGAATACCCAATTACCGAAAATTTTGGCGAGTGACGAAGTCATCAGGTGTTAGTGCATGAATAATGCTGCACCTTCCACGGAAATAACTTCAGAGTAATTTGCAGTGATTGTTATGCTGCAACCTGTACGGAAATCGCTTAAAGGTAATTTACAGAAATCACAAGATATTGCTGTGCGAAATGGCAATCCGCCAGGACTACTCGCGTACTGCATTCCTCGTGTCAGATATCTCCGACAGTGCTAGCACTGTCCGTTCGACTCTCTGAGCGACAGCAATGGACGGTAAGGGCCAATCATTTCTTGGACGTGCAGCCAAATAACCCATGGTTTCAAATCGTCATATCAGTTTTGTCACTACAGCATACATCATAGATCCTTTTCTATCTCGCATTACATATATACGTCTATATGCCTGCAGTGCCACACTGACTTTTCTTATTCTGACAATAAAGTTTTACTAATAAGGGAACCGCACATAGCTTTTTTTGCGCGTAAACACACCGTGGAATCGATAGCGTTCCGCGGCAGAGTTCAACAGAGTTCAACATACATGGCGGTAAGAGGGGAAAATAAAATCTTTAGCAGTGGTCGCCAAAGAATTGCAGTTAGAGCACTGTTATTAAGCATAAAACCTTAATTTTGCAGTGCCATTATTCGTCTGGATATAATTTATAAGATGAGGTAAGCATCCATGAATACTATTTTTATTTAAAATTATAATGCACCGCGATACATACCTCTCACAAACGCAACTTATTACTCGACGTTGCACATGAAGCCAGCCCCGTGTTTGATTACCGAATTACTTAATAAAATGAAATAATAAATTAAGGAAATGGTTATTAATTACTATAGACATTTTTTACTGGAAGACAATTAGCTAATTGTAATAATCTATTTTTAAAAACTAAAGTTTGTTTAGAAACATAAGAAGCCATTCAATTTTGTCTGCTGCTGTCTACTTCCATTGATTTCATCTGAAATGGATTCGTGCTTATTGCTGAGTAGTGGAAGAAAGAAGTTCCGTTAAGCGCATTAATACATCGCTTTAAAAATGTAGTCCTTGTATGACTATGTGTGCTCAAATTTTTTCGTTTTCGTGGTTTATTTTGAAAGAAACAAAATTTCGCACTCTCTTATTTTGCAAGCATCTATTGTAGCTTCAATTGAGTAACATATTTCAATTTGGTGGAAATCTGTGACATACATGTTCGAGGGATTCCCTTGTGAGAGGTCCTCCTCGATAATGACACCATTTTTATGCCTACAATTTTGTTACCGTGAGATGGATCAACTATCACTATCTGCTTCCGAAATAACGATTGCAGCGAGTGATGCTCTTTTTATACCGTCTGAAAATGTGCATAAACTAATGTCAGTATCCTGATAACGCCATCTCTTGATCAAAAGCCAAACAATTCTAGCATTAATTTTTTTTCCTAGAAAAAAAAATCCGAACTTCATTTCAATCATTTCTTTGCAAACAGAATATTTTTTGTCTGTATTCGTTGGCAAAATATTGAGCTTTAAAGTTTTTCCTTGACTTTTGGATCACCCTGTATATAGATAGATGACTAGATGGTTAGATTTATCGTCTTTAATAAATATGACATCTTTTTTCTCGTAAAAATATTGAGAGTCTTATAAAGAATTTTCTTGACATTCTTTGAACATAACAATTTATATTTTTTAACAGAAAGTGGCCTAAAATTTGCATTGTCTGAATTAATAATAATTATTAATTAAAATACAAATTAAAAAATAAGGTATAATAAACAAAAATAATTAATCTAAATCAAAATAAAAAGCTGACGTTTCGGATAGAGACTATCCTATATCAAAGCAAAAAAGGATAATTCTCTAAAAGCAAATAGAATATTAGAGAATTATCCTGAAGTTATGAAAGTTGTACTCGACAATCGACAATCGAACAGTGTAGTGTATCAGTATTCGTGTGGAACTTGAAGCATAGCTTCCATAATCTCACCCTTCATAATCATATTCCAAGGGAAATACACTGAACTAGAAAAGAAGCCTGATGTACCCACAAAGGTCATCCAAAGTATGAAAGAAAATTGCCTCCTCTTGGTGGAGGAAAATTTGATTGACGATTGTCTGAAGTAAGAGTATATTACATAGTAAGCCACAGAAAAAAAACGAAAGAATTTATGAAACCCAGTAATCTGGGAAGATGACATTATCAATGTCATCAAAATTGACATCAAGGATATGTCTTGGATTACGATGCCTTTTTCTATGTAGAGAATGTTTTAGAATGCCAGAGACTAGATCATTATCATGATTTGCCATAATAGGCAGCACGGTTTTCATGAGCTCTTGAACATATTTCCCGACATGGGTCATATCGAAATCATTATGAATGGAGTAATTGCGAGCAATTCTCCTATCTAATTGTGCAATAGTCCTTAGGGTAATGTTCTGGAAAGTTTGGAGTTCCTTCCATCTTGTCTTGCAAATCGTAGCCCAGACGGGCATGCCATATAGCAAGATGACACGAACAATTATTTTGTATAACAGTAGTTTGTTATCAACACTGAGGGCACTGTTACGACCCAACAGAGCAATTAAGCTGAACTTTGCTTTTTTGGCCTTGTTCATCGCATAAGTCACATGCATATTCCATGATAGTTTTGAATCAATAACAAAGCCAAGGTATCTATAATTATCAACCCATTCCAAGTATTTGCCATATAATTTTAAGGAGTCAAGATTTCTCTTTTTCTTCTTAGTGATAAACATTGCTTTGCATTTGTCTATATTCAGTTTTAATCGCCACTTGCTAAACCAGATTTCACATTCTTCAAGGGCTTTCTGCAAAGGTGATACAACAACACTAGGCTGGCGTGCCCATGTCAGTATAGCAGCATCATCCGCATAAAAATATAGCTTACAGTAAGAGATTTCAGGGAAGTCACGTATATAGTAATTGAACAGAACTGGCCCCAGCACTGATCCTTGTGGGACACCGCCATTCAAGTACTAACGCTTTCCCACCTTGAGAACGTTTTGCATGATAATGATATTTCTTACTTGTTGTTTATGGCATCATGTTCATTATGAAGTTAATTGTTTACATTAATGTTTTCGTCTCCTTTCTTCTTTAGTTGTTATCCTAGTGTCCAGAGTTCTTTTATATTTTTGTTATATTTTTAAACCACCTGTTAACCGTTGGCAATAGTGGAAACATAATCATAGAAGGGAAGTAGTGAAACTTCCTTATGCTTTTACATTGACATAGAAGAAAATAATTTTTTATTACTGAAGATTTAATGCTTATCTGAAACCAATTGTTGTATACATTTCTTTATTAGAGTTAAAAGTAAGCTAAAAAATTTATTTTACAATTTTTAATGAGATATTTGTAGAAAAAATTGCAACCGAACATTAAAATGTGCACTCACTCGAAATTGTCTCCGCGGGAGTTTTGTGAAACTGTGGCGCTGTTGCAGATTTGGCTCCAATCGCAAGAATTGTTTTGCAGTTTGGATCGTTTATTTAATTTCATTTAAAAGATATTGTAGAACAAATATTATTTATTTTTTCTTTGTTATGAAGTTAAATAAATTGTTAATGAAAGTAAGTATATTTAAAAAATAAATTGAATAAAAAAATCAAATAGATGCATAATCATAGCACTCTCATATCATGTTTCTTCATCATCATCATCATCATCATCATCATCATCATCATCACGGTAAACCCTTTGCAATTCACTGCTGGATGAAGATCTTCTCTAAACGCTTCCATTCTTCTCTGTTTGAAGCTTTGAATTTCCAGCCGACACCAGCCACCTTCCTTATTTCGTCGAGCCACCTTGCATAAGGTCGTCCTCTTGGGCGTTTTAAGTCTCGAGGATACCAATCCAGAATGATTGTGGTCCATCTCATGTCTTGTCTTTTTAGCAATGTGACCAGCCCATTGCCATTTAGAACGTTTGATCCGTTCGATGACGTCAATCACCTTCGTTTGGCTTCTTATCCAGCTGTTGCATTTTCGATCTCTTCTTGTAATTCCTAGCATACATCTTTCCATGCTTCTCTGTGTTGTCTGTAGTCTTTGTGTTGTCCTCCTTGATAAAGTCCATGTTTCAGCTCCGTAGGTAAGTGCTGGTAAAACACACTGGTTGAAAACTTTTCGTTTCAAGCTAAGTGGCATGTTGCTCTTCAAG
>JAHWFO010076532.1:0-39325 GCA_023313115.1 Rhysida immarginata | reverse complement strand
AAACATTATTTAGTAAAAATGCTCATATTTCATCAAATATTTAATATTTTTCTATTCTGATTGCAGGGTGTTGTCTGTACTGTAGTTTTTCAAATTTCCTGAAAAAGGCATTGCATTGGGTTGAAAATCCTGCGTGTTATAAACAAAAAACTTACGAAAACATTTCGACTTTTATAAAGAAACCTTTATATCTCCATGAATATTGGTGCTATTCTCATACAAATGAACACAGAAAAGTAAAACAAGCCTGTTAAGCATATGTTACAGCTACAATGCATTTCAAGCATTATTTTTTACAGGGTGATTCCAAACATTATTTTTTTGGTTTACTTCTTTGCTGGTTCCCTATTTGCCTTCGGGAGAAAACCTTCCCTGAAATATATGATGTGTAACATCCTTCTTACACCCCTGAAGTTTCAGGATAATTCGTCAAGTATTTTTCTACATATTCGACAAAACGTCTAAAACCGAAAGTGTCCAATTACTTTCTTCCAATCAGTGTACATGAAAGTGTAGTGATGCGGTCTCTGAGACCGCGCGCCACCGCTGGAGTGTTAAAAATTCTGGGAGTATTCAAAATATGTCTACCTTGATTTGTGAATCTCGAAGAAGCATATGGCAGTTCCTGGAGAGAAGCTCTGGAGATTGTTGAAAAAGTATGGGATCAGATGGACAATTGCTGATTGCTACCATGTCTCCGCCCGAAATCTGAGACGTGTGTCCTAATAATGGCATTAAGTTAAGAGTATTCACTGTGGGCATTAGACCCCGCCAAGGGTGCGTACTGTCGCCTCTTTTATTCATTATATTTATGGAATGGACAGATAGGGGCAGTCGATTAGCCGATTAGTATGGGTGGGTGTTTCAACATGCATTAGATCATTTCTCACCGATGTGTGTAGAGGCTGGGTTTTTGGTTCTTTCTAGACAGCCTGTTCAGTGTGCTCTCTATATTTGCGGAGCCCCATTGAGATAGGTGGAGAAGTTAAAGTATCTCGGGATTGCTTTTAGGAATGACGGATGGCAGAAACAGAGAATTGGATTTTCGGATCGGTGCAGCAATTTGCGTCAGAAGATAACTGTGGCGATCTGTAGTAACGTAACGCAGCTAGGTTAGGGTAACTAAGTCAAACTCTCTTATCAAATCTATCTTGGCCTCTTCTCACCTATGACCATGAGTCTTGAGTAATAACCGAAACAATGCGATCGTGACTGTAAGCGGCCGAAATGACATTCCTGAGAAGTGTGGCAAGTGTTAGCCTACTAGATCGGGAGTCTTTAGGTGTGATCCTATACTTCTCCGCATTGAGGGATCTGTTTGGGCTTCCTAGGCGGTTGATATTTTTCTTGTCGGTAAGTAACGGCCTAAGGATTCGGCTTAAAATTAGGGGTTCGAGTTGTTTCGGCATTACCATTAAGGGTATGTGCCTGATGACGGAAGAAGGCGATTGCTGTAATTTCCCTACAGGGCTAATACCCTCACGACTCTACCGAATCAAGTTTGAAAAATATGCAAGTACAAGCCCGTTTCGAAAGTTTAAAAAGCTTTTCACAAAAAAAAGAACGGTATATTATATTTTTTTCACAAAACTGAATAAAATTATGAGAAATGAAACGTCTCCCTATAGAGCAACATCTTTTCTTTAATATGACACATATGATTAATGTTGGTACAAATAATTTTGAATATCGTGTCATTGAAATGACCCCCGCTCGTTTCAAAAGTTTAGAAACATCCGCTTAGCGTTTCAGAAGTTTGAAAACAAGAGCATAAGAACTGTAAAATAACAAACAAAAAATAAAACTTATGAACAAAAAATAACGTTAAACAAATGTTAATTACTTGAACTGTGAAAAAAAATTATCAATATTTATTGGGATATCCTTTGAATCTAATGACTGCCCTGCATCTTACTGGCATGCTCAGAGCTATTGATTCGCAAAAGGAAGCAGGGATATCTGCCCAGCAATGCCTCAGCTGATTTCAGGTCCTCGAAGTTGACTGGCTTCTCTCCCTGAAGCTTCTTCATGTGCATCGAACAAGCAAATATGGCCGTTAGTCTCATAGACTCCTGATACATGTTCATACCACAGATTAAAGCATGAATACCCTAATATCTCTATTCTTAAGTCCATGAATATGCGCGATGAATCGGCATTAAATACATGCGCAATTAAAACTCTATAGAGGGCTTGGACTAATAACTCGACCACCAACAAAATATAACATTCCGTTTATTAAATACCGAAAGGTGCTCTATGCTATCAGTGTTTGGAAACTTATCTGTCTGTCTGTCCATCCATAACTCTAACTTCTTGAAGCCTGTTAAAGATTTTCAAAATCTGTTGTCAATCGATTAATGTTTCATGACACTAACCAATTATGAATATGATCGAAATCGGTTCAATGGCACGTGCTCTAATGTTACCATTATGACCTCATCTAGCAATTTTCAGTGCTAAGATATAGTAAGTAATATATCAAACAATTCGTAACGAGGAACTATAAGCGATTATAACGTTATTAATTACTGTTTTCGCCAATCGATAAATATGGTTACACGAATGAACCATTTTGAAAATGGTCGCAATCAATACAATGGCACATGCTCTAATGGTACCCTTATGAGGCCCTCTAAAATATTCAATGATAAGATATAGCAAGCAGTGCATAAAACAAATCGAAATGACAAGATAAGAGCGAATATAAAGTTTTTATCAACGTTTTCTCTCATGTATGCTCGATCGAGTTCATATCCAGAGATCTTTCTGGCCACTCGATGCGTTGCGTATCCTAACTTTGCAGAAAGTTCTCCACCGTCAGAACTCATTCGGGAATGCGTTTTTGTCCATAAGAATAAAATCTGAACCCAAGACACATATCTGAATCCTCTAACATGACTTTCTATTGAAATCGTTTCTGTAGCACATGTTTTAATTTATTTATTTATTTATTAATTTATTTATTTATAAGCAACAGACTAGTATTAGCCCAGTAACAGCTTACAAAGACAATATACATCATAATATTACAAAAAATATATAATGTATAATGTATAAAAAATGTATAATCAAAACTAAGTACCAGAGAGTAACTAAAAATCTATTGATTAAAATCCAATGACATTAAAACAAAAACAGAAAAGCATTGAATAAAAGCCTAATATTTTCATTTACAGTTTCTTTATGCATATCATACGACATAACATTTATATCAATAAGGTTTGACATTTAATGATACCATTATGGTACGAGGGGACATCAAAAAGTAAGTTGCACTAACTCGCCGCAGGAGCGCGCTGTGTGTCGCAATCTTGAGCAAAGCGGAGAAAGGGACATTAACTGCGCAGACGCCGTTGCTGTGGTTTCCGTCATGTTTTGTGTGACTAGCGGGCTAAAAGCAATGGCGCGTCAACTGGATGTGCACTCCAAACTTGAGGTGCGAGCAGCAATCCGATTTCTATGGGACAAACGGGTGAATTGCACGGACATTCATTGTGAAATCACTGCTGTATATGAAGTGCGTGCAATTTCCCGGCAACGCCTCACAAGGCCCGCCAAACGTGCGAACTGCTGCAGCGATTCAAGTGGGAGGTTTGGCAACATCCTCCATACAGTCCAAACTTAGCGCCATGCGACTTTCATCTTTTCGGTAAGCTCCAAACGGAACTCGGTGGACAACGATTTCGAAACGTGTAAGCTCCAAAGCGGCTGTCACCGTGTGGTTACAAAATGCTGGAGGAGATTTCTATGCATCCGGAATCGAAAAGTTGGTTGATCGTTCGGATAAATGTTTAGGGTCTCTTGGGGACTATGTGGAAAAGTGAACCTACATTGTATGCTGCTATAGCCGTGTTGCTTTTGTATAGGTGGTGTAATAAATGACCACTTACGTTTTGATCTCCCCTCGTATTATTAGAAATATTCAATGCTAAGATAGGGCATGTAACATATAAAACAACAAGTAACGACATGCCATGAATGAATATATAAGAATAGTTATAAAATTTGTAGAATATCGAATTTGAATTACTGGAACCTGTTTTAGGGTTATCAAAAGCAAGTCAAAAATTTGGAAATATAATTCAAATAGTTTATGTGACGGCGATTAGTTTAGCCTTTCGGTACTTGGTTATGTCATTCCTTAATGGTTTATTCTTCTTTGGAAGTCTTTTAAGTCCAACATAAAACGTCACAGCAACAAAACTCCTGTAAACAGCAAAAGAACGTGTGTCGACAGTAATGTGCGCTATTTGATGTATTAAGAAATGGTGCGTTACCAGTAAAGGGGTGGGTGTCAGGTATAATTATATTGCGGGTGCTCGACTTATTTTGTATAGTTTCTTATATGACATAGATATTGTGATTATTCAGTATTTTTGAAAAAGTTTGGTAGTCTGAGTACGCAGTTTTCCTAACGAATTCAGTTATCTTAAAAATGTCAAACGACCAATCCGTCATTGCTGAAGTACTTTAAGTTATTAAATTAACCTCCGGCTTGGTCGTTTTTTTTATTCCTCGTTAGCAAATGGATTTCTGAGAAAAGCAATTTCTAAAGTAATTGAGTTTATATCTTTCTAACCCTGTAATATAATAATAATAATGATGTTTCTTTTATGGAAATGGAAATTCTTATAACTTAATGAAGCGGGTTATTTAATATCGTTCTCTTAGATAGAAGGATCGATTTTTTGGAAACATTGATTTATTTAGAGCTACCCCCCCACCCTGAAGAGTCTCCTGGGTTGGTCTCTGTAAGTCATCGATCGCTTTAAATTCTCCCCTGAATTATTTATATGGAGGAGCTAAATTTCATTTATGTTTAAAAGACAAGCAAACATGTTTTCTTAGATTCTGTGCTCTTTTCAACCGTACCTCAGCTTTACGAGTAGGCAAACAATGGGCGAGCAAGTGATCAGTTGCAGAGTTTGTTAATCACTGTATTCCCTTATTAAGCCTGTCTCCGTATGAAATACGCTGGCAATTATCGCAGACCGTTTCCATTGATCGCCCAAAGGTACGTGCAGTACACCACTGACAGACTCATTAAAATTAACAGCAACTCTTTTGTTAATTACACCGTATGATGAGGCATTTTGGTTAATGGCTAATCATTGCTTCACCGAAGGAGTTGTGGAGTGGAAAAATGCGATTCTCGTCTAATAAAATTAAAGTCTTCTCACCGAGTTAATGCTTTCTGACGTTTTCAAGCAAACTCGCCTTTCATGCTGTAACTTTCAGTGAAAGTTTGCTGAAAGCACATTTTATCGAGTCTTACTTAAGCCTGCTGCTCTAAACATTTAACAAGACTGTGAAATTACGTATAAATTCATTGCCTTTCGTAACCTATGAACAAAATTACATGAACAGTGTGTGCTGATTGTTTCTTGCTTACATTTTTGGTACAAACATACCCCATACATTCATGCCTGGACTTCTTGAAAGCCACTCTATAATGTCAATTCTTTCTTTCTGAAGCCGCCACTTTGTTGATTTTGATGCACAGGCAGGTGTCACGGTAACCAGGCCAGGTGGGCCGGGCATGAGAAAGCAAGTGTGGTACTTGAGACAGATTCTCGTGCGCTTCAATCTGCGCTTTTTAGGACATCTTTCTATATACAAGGTGTTTCTGAATTGAGTACAGATTTTTGGGAGATGATAGAAGAGGTCCTTAGAAGTATTTATTGTGACATGAACATGGGGTCCCCGCAGCTCCGTTTACTTACAATACTGCATTGAACAATCAAATGACACCGGGACGCAGTGTGCGTTGGTAGGCCTAGATTATTTTATTTTTAACAATTAACACAAACAATCTACTGTAATAAATTTTAAAATAATTGTTTGCAAAGAAATTTCAAGGTACACGTGCTTGTTTGTTGAAAAGTCTTAGGACAAACTTCGTCAAGGAGATTCCATGGTATCCAACCCCTTTGTAAAATACGACTATTGTGCGAATTGTGCTATGAAGCAAATGGCGGTCATTTCGAACAATTACTGTAAAAGTCATACAGTAGATTGCTTGTGTTAATTGTTAAAAATAAAATAATCTCGGCCTACCAACGCACACTGCGTCCCGGTGTCATTTGATTGTTCAATGCAGTATTGTAAATAAACGGAGCTGCGGGGACCCCATGTTCATATGACAAAAAATTCTTCTAAGGACCTCTTCTATCATCTCCCAAAAATGTGTACTCAATTCAAAAACACCTTGTATATAAAGAAGGATATTTGTTTGTTTGTTTGTGGGTTTGTTTGTTTGTTTCTTATGCAAATCTACAGTTTTATACCGATCTTGATGAAATTTTGCATACTTGACTTTCAAAACATGAGGAAGGTCACTGTCTACCTCAGATTTCGGAAAAATAATAATTATCGATAAAAAATCGATATTCATGGTTATGGAAGGGCATATTAATGAGAAATATCTCATGACCAACAATGCAAGGCAAAGTTTGTGCAACAATAGGTATCAACAATGGTGTCAACACGCAATGCACCAACACTATGCAAGGATAAACAATATATGTCTCATGACCAACAATGCAAGGCAAAGTTTGTGCAATATAGAATGCAATCCATAGAATTCCTGTTAGCAGTAACTGGAGATAATGAGTTAGCAGACTATTGAGAAAGAGTGAAAGACTCTAGAGGAAGCACTCCTTTAGCTCCGTGCTGTATTGAGCAAATGGTAAGCAAGTAAATAGAAGAATCGGCGACCGCTAGACTACACAAAGTGATGAATGGCCAATTTTTGTTTCAAGACATCGAAAGAAGAAAGGAAATTGCAACAACATCAAGTGTACATCTAAAGTAAGATTATGTGAGTAAAAAATTATTTAGACTAGAAGGCATCCTTGGAGAGTTCCATCCATTGTGAGCCTTTACAAAATTTTTTTCGGTAAATCAAGTCCCGGTATATCACCTAAAATAGGTTTTTTCAGTGAAGAGGTAATTCCTGTCTTTCGGATTTTTCTTAGAATAGATAGTCCCTTCGCTCTATATTGTAGTGATTGATTTATGATTTAACCAATTTGGAGGTTTAATTTAGCTTTTTGAGGTTGTTCTGTTTACCTACAAGCGTAATTACTCCGGGCAACGCCGGGTCCTCTGCTAGTCTATATATATAAAGAAGGATGTTTGTTTGTGGGTTTGTTTCTTATACAAATGTACAGTTTTATTCCGATCTTGATGAAATTTTGCATACTTGACCTTCAAACCATGAGGAAGGTCACTGTCTACCTCAGATTTCTAAAAATTAATAATTATTGATAAAAAATCGATATTCATGGTTTTGGCAAGGCATATTAGTGAGAAATATCTCATGACCAACAATGCAAGTAAAGGTTTGTGCAACAATAAGTATCAACAATGGTATCAACACTCAGTGCACCAACACTAAGCAAGGATTAACAATATATATCTCATGACCAACAATGGAAGGCAAAAAAAGTTTGTTCAATATAAAAAGGTTTGAAGTTGTAACAATGTACAGAATTCCTGTTATTCAGGCTTTTCTTAGAAAAGAGAATTCTTAGTACTTAACAATTTCTTGAAAATCTTTAAAAATGATCAGTAACTGGAGATTATGGAGAGTTAGCAGACGATTGAGAAAGAGTGGAAAGACGACAGAGGAAGCACTCCTTTACCTCTGTGCTGTTTTGAGCAAATGGTGAACAAGTAAGTAGAAGATCGGCGACTGCTAGACTACACAAACTAATGATAGGCCAAGTTTTGCTTCAAGACATCGAGAGAAGAGTGGAATTGCAACAACATCAAGTGTACATCTAAAGTACGATTACGTGAATAAAAAATTATTTAGATTAGCTGGGGAATCCTTGGAGAGATGAATCCATTGTGAGGCTTAAAAATTTTTTTTCGAATTTTCATTAAGAATTTTTACTGTATTTTTCGTATAATGGATAGTCCCTTTGTTCTGAGTTGTACTGATTGAGTTATTATTTAACCAATTTGGAGTTATAATTTAAACTTTTGAGATTGTTCTGTTTACCTACAAGTGTAATTATCCCAGGCAACGCCGGGTACCTCTGCTAGTTTTCGATAAAATTGCTTATGTGGTCGGATTGTCCAGATGTCCGTCAGTTCCAACAATGCATTGCGTGACAATGGAGAGAGCAGAGAGAAGTTACTTTCTTTTGTCTCTGGGTGGTGGGCGTAGTTTATTAATGAAACAGACAAATCATACTCGCATAGGGGAAAAACGTGTGCTCTATAAATTGTTGGGATGGTGCACGTGGAGTATACAGATGATAAACGCTTATAGAAAGGGAAGATCGGTGCCGATTGCCTAAGCCAAAATATTTTTTTTATTAGTAGAGAGCTCATTATTTAGTATCATAACTTAAAAACGATTTAATTTTTTCACGTTCTATTTTCACCAATATGGGACAGAGCGCGTTCCAAAGTGAGATAGTCGGATGAGATACACACACCGGCCAATGAATTAGAAACCTTCGTTCAATATGGTATTGACTCTCCTTTGGCTGTAATTACAGAACATACGCGGTTTGGCATGGACTCTACAAGGTGTTGCAATGCAGGTAAGGTAATCGCAGACCATGCATTCGTTAGAGAGATCTTCAGGTCCTGCAGAGTAGACGGAAGCGGATGCCTTCGACGAATGTCTCTTTCCAACATGTCCCAAACATTCTCAATCGGATTCAAATCCGGACTTTGCGCTGGCCACGGCAGATGTTGTAACTCGGTGTCATGTTCAGAAAACCACTCCTGAACAATTCTTGCTCGATGGACAGTAGCATTGTCGTCCATGAAGAACCCGTCACCATTTCGGTACAAATGCACCATTGCAGGTTGGACTTGATCTGCAACAATGTTTAGGTAGTCTTTGGCTTTCTCCCGACTGTCAAAGAATTGATATTCTTGCCCTACCAATAAAACATGGCCCATGCCATGACACCTCCTCTTGCAGCTTGAACTGTGTTCACAACACATGATGGGTCCATCACTTCAGGGGGCTGCCGCCAAATTCTATGCCGGCCATCGGTGCAAAACAATGTGTAACGTGACTCGTCCGACCACATCACCTTTTTCCAGTCGTCTACTGTCCAGTCACGCCGTTCTTTACACCACTGCAGGCGAACTTTCCGGTTTGTTGCTGACACTAGGGGCTTCCTCACTGGCATGCGACTTACCATCCCTATTCGCTTCAACTCTCGGCGCATTGCTCTGGAGGAGATGGGTTGCGATGATCCTGCAATGAAGTCTGACGTCAGTTGCTTCACAGTGGACCTTAGGTTTTGCCGCACAATCCGTCTCAGACGACGTCGGTCCCTGTCTGTGTTGATTGTTTTTGATCCACAATTCTGCCGTTTCGACAACTCTTGTGGATTCCGTTTCCACGCATTGAACACCTTGGAGACCTGACCTTTTGATATACCGGTCATAATACTGTCCTGGAAATCGTTGCTCCAGCTAGACGGGCTCCCACAGTAACTCCTTTTTGGAACTCAGACAGGTCTGCTGTTTTCCCCATTTTGCTCAACTTGAGCAGCTGCAGCTTGTTCCTACCCTATACCTGCAACTTGGAATGAGCATGTACCTCACCTGATTCATTCATTTGCATATCATAATCGTTTCTTACCTGTGACCCCGCTTTACATATCAGTACAGTAATTTATTACGGGTTTCTAATTCATTGGCCAGTGTGTGTACATTAACACGTGCTCAAATGGTACCACAAGATACCCGTTAAAAATTTTCAATGCTGACATATGGAAGTAATATATCAAACAGCTTGTACAACGTGTCATGAATATAATGATATTCCCTTTTGGTTGTATTACATACTCTAATGTTACCTTACGTTACCATTGGAAACTTTCAATGCTAAGATATGGCTTGATATAACAAAATAATCTTTAGGATGTGTCATGAGTAAATATAATGAGTAATTAATGGTGCACAAAATTAGTGGAAAAATTCTTTTCCATTGTAGTTTATTTTTAAAATTCTAATCACCTGGAGCAGAATGGGTATTCTGCCAGCATGAAAAAAATTGTGACGTTTGCTTTGTTTAATCAAGAAATTTGCGATTGTTCCGTGAAACAGTGTTCAACAGTAACTACTAGTCTTTCGCGGGGGAATAGTGTATCTCTTATTTTCTGTATACAGGGTGCGTAAGGTATTTGAGAACAGATTCAAGTCAAGAAAGAAAACAGAGATATAAGTCGAGATAATAATTTTATTATCTAAACATATCATGAGCATATACAAGAAACCTTGTTCTATGGCTATTCAATGAATCCGCCTTCATCTTCTATAACTGCTTCAATGCGAGATCAAAACCGTCGACATGCGCGAATCAAATGGTCATGGTTCATATTGCTCATTACTCGAAGAATGGCAGCTTTCAATTCATTTTTGGTGTTATGGGGTGTACATTGACCTCTCTCTCCACAAAGCTCCATACGTAGTAAGTCCAACGGATTCAGCTCAGGGGAGTTAGGAGGCCGAAGGTTAGGGATTACGTGATCATAAAAGTTGTCGGCTATCCATTCCTGTCATGCGAGACTTGTGTGCTGGGGCAGAGGGATGATTCCTGATCAGACACAGACGGTAGTAATGCATTATTGGAATGCTGTTAGAGCGACCGTTCAAAATGCGCACTCTGCTTCATTGATATCATTGATATGCTGAAAGCGCAAGACATAGCGCTCAATCAACACTTGTCTTCCGTGAAATGGCTGTAACATGACGAAAGATGCTGGCTTTCATTTCAGGCAAGGCCCGTACGCCTCCATGATAAACACGATCCTTCAGGGTTCCCCACAGCCAGAAGTCACATGGATTAAGCTCTGGTGACCGGGCAGCGCGATTAACTCCCCTGACACGTCGACTTTCTTCATCATCTTTTGCAAATCTATCGCCGTAAGGGTACTGACTCCAATCCCTTCACATGCCGATATTCTCGCAGTGCAGTTTCACTATTGGTGCTTTCTGGTAATAGAGCTTCACCAGGAACGCACATTAATTATTTCCCAATGGCATGGTCACCTCTATGATGATGTAATATGGGCCAAATATGTTTGGATCCGATAAAATATTAAACAGATGTTTATAATTCATTACCCTGCCACTTTAATTATAAAAAATACCTCACAGTCCCCTTTTGGAAAAGTCGCTCTAACCTTTTCTAAACGTTTTAGAATAAGCGAAATGGAACGAACAAATTGGGGTAGATTATAAAATTCGACCGCGTCCTGCACGAGCCCAGATGAATACCAATCGGGGGATTTCGGAGGGAATAATTGTTTTGCCTATCATTTATACCAATAACCTTTGAGCTGCACCGAACCGCAAACCGATAATAGCCATTTGCTGGAATTAATGTCAAAGTCTCGAAACAAGCCATTATGGAGGAGAGTGAATCAATTCACTTAATGAGCGTGATCATCATTTGTTTTACGCCAGTATCGCAGGGTTTAATTAAAATTTATGGCGACAGTGATGAAATAGCAGTTTATGATTTGTATTATTCCAAGTCTTTCAGAGTTTTATCTTTTTTTTTTCTCCTTCGTCTTTAACGATTGAAGTTTCCATGTTCCAGTTCAGTGAGCAAACTGCATTAAGAATTCAAGTTTCCTAGTGCTTTGAAAAATTTATCTCATTTTATCGCATTATTCAATTTTGCTAATATTTTTTATAGAAAGCAACCCCATTGTTAGCCTACCACTCTCTTAGAGTGCAGGCCTTTGTGTTCGTTTCAGAAACTCAATTATTTTTTTGATGAAATCGACTTAAAAACTCATGATTAACTTTATGTAAGAATACTTACAAATTAAAGAAATTTTAAGCTTTAGGTATTTCAATTTTTAGCACATAAACGTTAATGAGATGGTGCGCGTGTAGGATGCACGTGTTTGACGATTATTAAAAGGGCAGATCGGTCTCTAAATCAAAAGAATTTTTTTATTCCTAGGGAGCTTAGTATTTATTACGATAACTTGAAAACGAATTAACTTTTTCACAGACTGTTTTCACCAATCCGTTAATATGGGACAGTGCACGAACAAGTACGAACGTGAGATAGTAAGTACGTACTATAATGGCACGTGCTTTAATGGTACCATTATGATACCCCCTTAAACATTGCCTATAATCAGACATGGCATGTAATATATCAAACAAATCGTCACAACATATCATGAACGCATATACAGGGTGTTTCATAATTGGTGTCCCGTCTTTAGGTCAAGGGGAACTGATTGGGGGAAAATGAATATTGATTATTTGGTTTTGGTTTTAATGTCCCCTAATTCAGAATAAAAACATTTCGCGTCCCTGGGGGTGAAGGGGTAAATTTTGAAAATTTTAATTTTTTAGGGGTAAGGGTTAGACCCCATGTGTTACTTAGAAAGTTGGAGCATCACTTAAAATGTGTGTTTAGCAAAAAACCCGGTGGAAAAATCACATCCCTGCCCTTTATCGAGTGGGTAAAGTGAAAGGTTCTAATGAGTTTTTCTGTTTTTGTCTACATTAGCTAGCCATACCTTTCACTTTACCCACTCGATCAAGGGCAGGGGATGAGATTTTTTCACCGGGTTTTTATGCTAAACCCACATTTTACATGATGCTCTACAACTTTCTAAGTAACACATGGGGTCTAACCCCTACCCCTACAAAATTAAAATTTTCAAAATTTTTCTTCTTCATCCCCAGGGACACGAAATGTTTTTATTCTGAATTAGGGGACATTAAAACCAAATAATCAATATTCATTTTCCCCCAATCTGTTCCCCTTGAGTCGTTATTTGTTTCTGAATTATGAAACACCTTGTATAAGAGTAACTAGAGATAGCAGATATTGGTCTAAAGGTACGTGTACGAGCAAAGATATCTAATGAATTAATATAACGTTTAAATAATGTTAGTGTGAATTGTTTAGTAGTACGTGTTTCAATGGTATCAAATGGTATCATTGGAACTTTCAATGCTAAGATATGGCACGTAATATATCAAACAATCGTAACAACCAGCCAAGAGTGAATATAACGAGTAAATAATGATAATAGTTATTGGTTTAGTAGCACGTGCCCTAATGGTGCCATATGATACCATATGGTACCTTTGGAACTTTCAATGCTAAGATATGGTATGTAATATATCAAACAACTCGAAACAACGTGTCATGAGTGATTATAATGAGAAAATAATGATAGTGGGAATTGGTTTTGTAGCACGTGCCCTAATGGTATAATATAGTTTTGTTAGAACTTTCAATGCTAAGAATATGGCGTGTAATATATCAACCAAATCCTGATGAGTTGTTAGATGTATTGTTATCCATAGCTTATTTGTATCAAGAGCATAATGCTGTTAGGCTTAATGGTATCTAAAACTCATTACTGTTATACATATTGCTTATTAATTGTAGTTAATCGCTTGCTTCAGTAGTAGATGATTACGTAGAAATACTTTAGTAATTTAATATGAAAAAATAATAAATGCTTACACATAACGCTTCAGGAATTGAGGTTCACTTCGTTTAACATTATATGGAAATTTTTACAAATTAAAGAGCTTTTATTTTTTTAAATTTATGAGCAATAACTTCACTCTCCATTTTCCTTTCAGTTCTTCAAGTTTATTCGTTTAAATTCTGTCTATACATTAGCTTAGTTAAATAGTAATTTACAATTTAGTTTTCATATTTATTTATTTACTTTTAAGTGTTTTAAAATGTTGGTTAATTCTATACTTGGTGAATACAAAAGTCTGAACCCCCCCCCTTTTATTTTTTGAACCGAAGTAGATATGTCAATTTTGATAAATCCAATGAATAGGAAATTGTGGGTGGCCTATCCCATGGTGCACTTTTCATCATCCCAAATATGCAAATTAGGACACATTCAAACTTTATCTCAAAAACCGTAAGGGATAGAGAAAAAAAACCCAATTGCAAACTTGGTCAGCATAAAAAAATAAACAAAACGAAACAAAAATCATCCAAATCGGACCAACCAATCACCCTGCACAAACAGTCACACTGCACAAGGAAAATTGAATGTTGATATTTCCACTATGTAAAGCATACAAATCAAAAAATTAACAAAAATTACCATACTCGCATTCACTTTCATGCGGAAAAGCAAATAAAAGGCATGTTTCTGCACAAAGAAGACAGACCAATTCCAGGATGGCAAGCTACACTGTTCCGGAAATGGTCAACATGATCTTATGATTGTGGGTGATTGGTTGATCCGATTTGGATGATTTTTTTTTGTTTTGTTTGTTTTTTTATGCTGAACAAGTTTGCAATTGGGTTTTTTTCTCTATCCCTTACGGTTTTTGAGATAAATTTTGATTGTGTCCTAATTTGCATATTTGGGATGATGAAATGTGCACCATGGGATAGGCCACTCACAACTTCCTATTCATTGGATTCATCAAAATTGACATATCTGCTTCGGATCAAAAAATAAAAGGGGGGTTCAGACTTTTGTATTCACCCTGCATAACCATGTACGATGCTATAACACGAAAATGTGCTCCCTTTATCCGCTTTGGCAGTAAAATCATTCTTGTATTTATTTAGAACTACACAATTTCTTTAGAACTACGCCTTACCTAAGCAACCACAGGCTTCTTTAGCAACCATATCTAACCCTAACAACCAAAGGTTTCTTTAGTGAACAAATGTTTTCCTTTTTATCTTTGAATTCCTTAAAATCCTATCGGTCCTGGGCATTTCGGTTACCGAGACTTGTGACCATTATTCACCACCGCTGAGTCATCAGAATACCAAAATGAATGATCTATTATGCTGACTGATGGTCAGAAGGTAACCCCGTCTTCCATTTGCTTATAAGTTTTTCAAAACCTCATTGAAATCTTGCCTACCGGAATACAAGCTGTAATTCGTGTTTATGGATAGCGGGGAAGATAATAAAAAGTGTTTAATTCATTAGTCAGTCTGCGTTTCATGGTATCTTGTTAGAACTCCTGGAGCTAAGTTTAACGACTCCACCAGTTCATATTTGTTAGCTTAGACATGATATATGTAAATTATGACTCTGACTAAATAGAAGACTTTAGAGAGAAACTGTGAATATTGCATGAAGTTTGACTAAAGTTTTTGTAAACGCCAGACTGTGTTTCAAAACTGTAAAACATCTAAAACAACGTTCTCACGCAAGAAGGTAATTGGTTTTTGAAAGTATTTTAGCATAAAGTGGAATGTATTCAGTCCTTGAATGTTTAACGTCATTACTGTCAAAGAAGGGAACAGCGGAAATAGAAACGATGGAGAAAATGGGCAAAATGAATAAATTTACTTTATCCCTATTGGAGCAGGTAGTGCAGGTCTGTGCGACTCTTTGAAAGTAATGTGAGCAGTAAAAGTATTAAAGTTTTACTATATAGGACTGTTTCACAATAAAAAATTTAAAAGAACAGAGACTAGCACTTTAGAGCACTCATTATTGAACGTGACGTAAATGAGCTTTCGTTCCTGTTCATGTCGGACGTTGTTTTAAAAGCTATTTTAGCATTTTTTGCATGCATTGTTTATGTATAGGAAATAGCTTGAATGGATATTTATGTTCATACGATCTGCATAATAGGCTTCATTGAACATCCTGTTTGCCGGATGGAACGATAACGAATATGTTCAAATGAAATAGACTTGAATTACAGATGATAGAAGAATACTGCAAACTTTGGTCTGATATATCGCCTACGAGAGGCGATCTTAGTTTTCACAATCATACCGAAGGAGGAGAATCAGGGTTTCTTTATGGTAAGGTAAGGTTAGTCCAGCCTCTACATAATCGATGGATGAGCTGGGAAGGCCATAATTGAATGTTACTTTGCCAGGCCAACCTAGATTACTTTCTAGACCCTGTGGTCACAAATTCCGATAATTCTAAATCCAGTTTGGTCCAATCGGAATTTAGATTAAGAACTCAACTCCTTTGGAAATTCAACTTAATATTCTCGTTTTCAGTATAAGGCTTTCTTTTATGTGGTGTGATCATAAAGTATCGAGACTAGTGCCCGTGCACCAACGGTTTGCCAGTTTTGCAGATGCTCACTTAATCACCTTCGAAGTAGGCCCCTTCCACTCTGACAAACTTAGCCCAGCGTTCCTGCTGTTGTTGGAAGGCGGTCTTTGGTCGCGTTTGTTTGGATTGTGGCTACACTGTCAATCGCTTACTTTTGAGTGGAGTCTTCAGTTTGGGAAACAGAAAGAAGTCACAGGGTGCAAGGTCGGGCGGATCGGGCACCTGGGTGATGCAACAGACAGTCACCGCTCCTCCACTTGTCTGATCGTTTGCGTCTGATGGCGTCACGCAGTCTTCTTAGTACCTCAACGTAGAACTTTAACATTACTACCCGGCGGGACAAACTCGTAGTGCACCACTCTACCATATCGAAGAAAAAAAATCATCATGGACTTCATATTGCTGCGCACCTGTCTTTTTTCGGACATGGCGAAGAGGTGCTCTTCCACTGCGAAGATTGCGGCTTGGTTTCGGGGTCGTAGCCGTAAACCAATCTCTCGTCACCGGTGATGATGGAATTCATGAAGTTCTTTTCACAGCAGCAAGCATCAAACAACACAGAGTATACAGCCACACGCTGTTCCTTTTGATCATCTGTCAAAACTCGGGGTACGAAATTGGCGGCCACACGATGCATGTTCAGGTCCTCCGTAAGAACTGATTCACATGATCCATACGAAATGTCACATCCTGCTGCCAGTTTCCGGGTAGTCAGCCGACGATCATGTCGAATCAAACAGTCATCTGATATCAAGTAAGTCTTTCCATCAATCCAGATAGCGTTCAATGTGATGTCCACTTGCAGAATAGCATAATTCCGCACGGCATTTCAACGATGCTTGGTTATTGCATGACAGCTTTGCCTCGTCTCACCAAAGCAGAGGACCATGTTGATCATTTTCTGGTTAGTGAACTGTGTCATCTTGCTTTGGGCTGATTTTTTCTCAGCTTCAACATGCCTTTTTTATACCAATTGCACAGGAAACTGGTGACTTTATGGTATATTGTGGAACCGTCCAGAATAGGATTAGAATGGTGCATTAAATAATTTGCATGCTTAGCAAATGGTATTCAGAAGAAAAAAAACACTCGATGGTTACTTCTGAGACTTGAACTCAAGATCTTTGGACTCTGTTGCTCTTGTTTCCGCCTATGGCCACTCATCCCATGCCATCTTCTATCTTACGGTTTTCGAGATAGAATTTGGATGTGTCCTAATTTGCATATTTGAGATGATGAAAGGTCCTGTTATTCATTTCCAGTATTGGAATTTGGGTAACTACATTGGTATCCAAGACAGGAAGGGGGGTAATAGACTTTTGACTCACCCTGTTTAGAGGGAGCACTGTATTCCTTATAAGAACTCCATATACAGGGTGTTTTTGACTTGAGTACAGATTTTTTGGGAGATGATAGAAATGGTCCTTAGAAGTATTTTTTGTCATATTAACATGGGGTCCCCGCAGCTCCGTTTACTTACAATACTGCATTTGAACAATCAAATGACACCGGGACGCAGTGTGCGTTGGTAGGCCTAGATTATTTTATTTTTAACAATTAACACAAGCAATCTACTGTAATAACTTTTAAAGTAGTTGTTTGCAAAGAAATTTCAAGGTGCACGTGCTTGTTTGTTGAAAAGTCTTAGGACAAACTTCGTCAAGGAGATTCCATGGTATCCAACCCACCCCTTTGTAAAATACGATTAGTCCATATGGAAATGAACTAATCGCATTCTGGGAAAGCAGTAGGTAAAGATTTGTTTTAAAAAGTTCACTTGATGTACTTTTTACATGTGTAAAGTTAAACAAACAGTATGAATCGTTTTACATGGAATGATTATGCAGACGCGCATCTGTGTCTCGGTGCTGCTGGTACCATGGATGGTGCAAGGCGTTTGTATGCTGAACGTTATCCCAACAGAATTCTTCCCAATTCACGAACATTTGGTGCAGTAGATCGTCGTCTAAGAGAAACAGGCGCATTCGCTCATGATAATCATCAGCGTGGACGTCGTCGGTGGTTACGCTCCCCTGAATTAGAGGATGAAGTTTTGGAAAGGTTTAACCGAAATCCATCGACAAGTACTCGTGCGGTCGGAGCTGCTTTGAATACTAGTCATACCACTGTATGGAACATTTTACATGACAACCTGCAACATCCGATCAAGCTTCGAAAGGTGCAGGAATTATGTCCCAATGATCATGGTCCCCGGCGTGCTTTCGCGGAATGGTTTATGCAGCAACAGAATAGGATTCCAGACTTGCCTTCCATGGTTTTGTGAACAGATGAGGCAACGTTTACGCGAGAGGGAATGTGCAATAGCTACAATAGTCATCCACGCGTACATCAATCCATCATAAGGCGTTGCGAATTGTGCTATGAAGCAAATGGCGGTCATTTGGAACAATTACTGTAAAAGTCATACAGTAGATTGCTTGTGTTAATTGTTAAAAATAAAATAATCTAGGCCTACCAACGCACACTGCGTCCCGGTGTCATTTGATTGTTCAATGCAGTATTGGAAGTAATCGGAGCTGCGGGGACCCCATGTTCATATGACAAAAAATACTTCTAAGGACCTCTTCTATCATCTCCCAAAAAATCTGTACTCAATTCAAAAACACCCTGTATAAGGACCTTATTTTTATTTTTTTTGTTTTTTATTTTATCGATGTATTAATTTTAACACCTCCACATATAAAAATCTTATTTTTATGTTTTTATGATTTTGTAAGTACACTGATCAGCACTAATTGGTTTTTCCTGACTGGTGGACGAATGTCATATATTCGGCGGTAGTCGTTACCTACCAATTTTGCTAATCCAAGGCCTGTTCCTTATTTCTCGTTCATTGACAGCAAACTAGACCAAGATGCAACTACTTTATTTAAGATTTATCTAAAGACATTAATTCAATGTATCCTACGGGTCAAGTAAAAAAAAATACTTGGATTCTGAAAACGCTCTTTAGTTAATCTTTATTTAAGATAGAGACCCTTTTTGAAGAATGAGTTTCAAAAAGTGGCTGATTTTTTGAGGAACCGCTTGAAAATGTAATCCTGAAAACAGAAATGAAGATAAACGATGGGTCTTATTTCAGTATCGTAGTCACGAAGATGAATTTTTCGGTCATATTTTAAATTTTCTTAAGATTATTTATAATTTTAAACTGACACGTGCTAGTGCTAGAAGAAGCTATCTCGGTGCTCGTTAAGTACTAAAAATAAAAACAACGCCCCCAACTCTTATTTAGCATTGTCATATTTCTATTGGTGTCCGTATAGAAAATACATTTTTCTGTTGCAGCAGTATTCGCGGCACGCTCAGCCCTTGTTCTCCAGCGGCCATTGGTCCTCAGTGACAGGGTTTTCCGTGCCTTGCATGCCAATGGCAGGCGGGCTTAGGCGGAAATCCCCAGCGCCACATTAGGAAGGAACGTCACGTTCACCCACGAAATACAGAATCCGTCGGACTTTAGTGGCGACATGAAAAGAATGGAACCATTATATTTCACGGCATTGCGTAAGGACACGATTGTAAATCGCCCGCTTTCTATTTTTTTCCCTTTCTCCTGTAATTTCATTCGTTTTCATTCTGGAAGGAAATCATAAATCAACTTACTTTTAAACAATCCAGAAACTCGTTGTTGGGCGTTAGCGCCGTCTCGCCACTTATGGCTCTTCAAAATGGAGTAAAGGATGAGAATAAAGGTAGTTAAACATAGAAGAAAGACACGAAGAGGGAGAGAATCATTAAACTTTAATTGGCCTGAAAATTGAGATCGATATACTACTTAGTTTTCCATGAGCTTACTACTCTCTCAAACGATTTGAATATCCGCCTAATACACACGCACACTGGCCAATGAATTAGAAATTTATGAGAAGCATAGGTAAATTTGTTGTAATCCGTTAAAATGAAAAAATGTTGACGTCATGTGAATTAAGCATGGGAATAAAGGGGCTCAATTTTGCGCTCGTGTTCCTAGAACCACGATAGATACAACGAAGCAGCTGACGAGATTCTCGTTAGGCGGGATATCTAGAGTATTATCGTATGCGGCGGGAAACTTAAAAGAATCACTTAGAACCATAATTGGAATAACTTAAGCTTGTGGTTAAGGTCTAAATTATGTTTTTTTGATATTGTCTTGGTCTCGCGTGAAAGGAACGCTCATTCGATTTCGTTTATTCCATTCGCCATAAAGAGAGCAGGGCCTCTTGTAAGAGGTACCAGAAGAACAACAGCTGACGTTTGGCATTATTTACTAATAATTGTCAGTGGCTCACAAAAATTAGGAGGGTACACGTGTTCGAAAGGAACGACAAAAGTGTAGGGTGGTTTTGAATATGCGAACTTTATTTATAGACAAAATGTCGTAGACCAGTTTCTAACAATGGAAAATTTGCATACAGTCTCCAATAATTCTGGAATATGACACTTTGAGAATATGGCATTTCCTATTCATCATGTTTGAAGCTTTTGCGAAGGAAAAAGAGCTTTTTAGATGGGTAGATCAAAGCCTTAGCGGGGTGCATAGTCTCTTCGAATGGCCAAGACAGCTGAACATCTGTTTTGCATGGAATTGACGAGGTTATCAATGAGAACTTGATGTAACCTTTGCCACTGCTGAGTGAGGGTCATCTCCAGACCACACGCTCGATACCCTCTTCTTCAATCACGAAGTGGCTTCAGCATATGGTAAGAATCTTCCGTACTGTGCTCTTTCCTGCACAAACCATGTTTCATGTTTCGATTTCCCTCCAGATTAGTATAAGTCGATTGTCTGACTGTAGACTGAATCTCGACTCAAGCGTGAAGAGAACTCGACTCCATTCGTCACCACTCCAATCGTGACGCTCTTCTGCCCAATTTCATCGGTCCCTACGTTGCACTGGCTTGCGTGCATAAAGCCACCCCGCTGATGGCAATTGCGGATTGTTTAAGTCGAAACGGGGTCCTGGCGAGATGGCGTTAAAGATGGGTAGCAATTTGTCGCCTGTCTCTCCGGGCTGTAAGCAATAGGTATTGGTCTTCACGTGCAGTAATAACTGATGGGAAACTTTGTCCTGACCTTCGTTAAACACTTCCAGGCTCCGGGAAACTATTCTACAATTCCTGAGTTTGGCCCATTTCAAACTTCCTATTAGCTATCCTTTCATTATGTAAAGATAACTTCCAAGAGATTTGTAAACAATTACTTTACACAGTATTGTTGAACTCGCATGTTCTCCTAAGTTTTGTGAGCAATGTATGTACAAATGTATGACGGTAGTTTGCTTGCTTATAAGTTTTTATTGTACGATTGCATCGATATTTTACAGACATATTCTCAAACTCAATACTTTTTCTTCTGTATTTTGTGCAATGTGGCATCATGAGGACTGGCTTCGTCGGCTATTTTTCTTTGCAGAGGAAACAGTTCATTGACAATCGTATCTGGACATGTTAACACTTCATGTACTGCTGCAATTGTAAGATACTGCGTGATTGATTTACCAATAGGTGTGTCAACTTCTGAATGCAGTGTTTAACAGCAATTGCAGCAGCAGCTTCCAACTTCCCGGACCTGTTGTAAACGTCTGGAAGGAGGCGGAAAGAGATCAGCGAACTATAAAGCGTGTTGTAAAAAATAATCACTTTTCCTCAGCCCAAAAAATCACTATTGAGTTTCAAAATTCATCTGGGGCCGTTGTCGGCACAAAAACTATACGTAAAAATTGAACAAGATGGGATTCCACGGCCGTGGTGCAGCGCATAAGCCAGACACCACCAAGGTAAGCCAAACATCACCAAGTTAAGCCAAACGTCACCAAGATGTGGTATAAGGCTCACCGCAACTCTGGGTCAATGGAAATCTGTTCTCTGGAGTCGAGAATCTGGAAATCCGACGGAAGGGTGTGGGTTTGGCAATTGCCAGGATGTGGGTTTGGCGATTGTCAATCCGACTGTGCTGTTCCAACTAACTGTCAAATACTTTAGTGGCGGTGGTATGTTGTGGGCGTTCTTTTCGTGGGGACTCTCAACAGTGAGGAATATAGAGACATCCTAGACAATTCGGCACTCCATACGTTGTGGATACAATTCGGCGATGGTCCTTTCCTGTTTCAACACGATAATGGTCCTACTCACAAAGCAAAGGTCTTACAGGGATGGTTCCATAATATGGACGTTGAGGAAATGGACTGGCCTACCCAGAGCTCGGACATTAATCGATAGAAGCATTTTGGGATGAATTGGACAACAGACGAACTCATCCAATGTTGCAGAATGTTCGCCACAGACTTCGCCAACGTACTGGTTGAACAAACGTCCATCAGCTACGTATAAAACCTAGAAGAAAGCCTTTCCAGAAGAGTGGAGATTGCTTATGCTGTGAAATGGAGACCTTTTGGATACTAATTTATCTCCTAATTCATGTTGTCTAAGTAGTGTATGTGGCCCGCATTGTCTGAGAATGGTTGGAGGAGCGCGACCAAGTAATTTCCTGTCCCCTTGATTCCCCTGACCTTAATCCAGAGAGCACCTTAATTTCAGCTCTAGATATCAAAGGACATCTTCCAGCACCTAATTAATTATCAACCAGCATCTCCAGCATTTAATTGCTATCCATATAGCGTTTATGCTGATTACAAGGTAGTGATCATAAAATGTTAATATAGGCTGAATCAAATAAATATATCCCTGTTCAGGGCCCTGTAGTGCCGAATGGCTTCACAGTTGGAGGGTATGCTATTCAGAGCATGGAGACAAGGTATTGAGAATTATAATATGTTGTTTTTCAATTAACCACCAGGGCGAAATTGCTAACAACAACAGCGACTCTTATTGCATAACTGTAAAAAAGATGTGACATTCCCATAGAAGATTTGATGAGCACAATGACATTGACGTAGCCAGACCGAAGACTGGTAGATGTAATGGACCTCATTTAATGAATACTAATTTGCCCAACACTTTGGCCAGCTGGTTGTTGTTGGCAGTGCCATATTTCATCCTGTTCGGTTGGGAAACGACATATTATTATTATTGTAAATAACTCTACCCATACCCTCCAAAACTGAAACACATTCGGCCCACTGGTCTGATACAGAGATACATTAATTTGATTCCCCTGTACAATATTTCACCAAGAGCATCGTCAGTATATCAAGCTTCAGGTGAGCTTTAAGGGTTTTTAAATATCACAGCAAAAGATTTTCTTTGGGTTTAAAGTTTTCCTTGGCAAATTCTTTCTTAGCTCAAGAGGTTTTTGGGAGCTGAAGAGTTTCTTTACAATAGATAATTATTATTGAATTAAATTGCATAACTTAATCCCCATTCAATTACCTCGCTCACTTCCCTTGCGCTTCGAAGTTGTTAATCATCTTTCTCGACTGGATTCCCCATTATTTTTTAGGGTGAAAAAACCCAAGTTATTCCAGGCCAGAGCTAATGCAATTTTTCAAAACGTCTTTATTATTGGCGGCCTAATTAAGGGAAATTAAATCCCATAGCTTATCAATAACGTGGCATACCGGGAACGCAAAGTTTTATCGATTTTCTTCCCACACAATGAGCCAGTTTTTTTTTCTTAATGATTTTAAAAGTAGAAACAAAAAAAAACTGTATAATAGGATTGCAGGACAGTTTAAGATGGTCTAGATAATTTTCAAATTAGCGATCGCAGCGATAATCTTAGATAATAATGATTTCGCGTTTGTTCAAAGGAAAAATTTACCTTTTAAAGTAATGGGATATGCAATACGATAGTGCAGGAAGATAATAAATAAAAGTTTTAGTCTCCATAAATAAAAGCTTAAAGGGTTTGTAGCGTGGATGGAATCTTGTGGTTATTGATAAAAAATGAAATTATCTTCTGTATGACTCGAAATCTACAGCAGCGCTCAGAAAATAATGTACAGTTGGTTTTTAGCCTGAGTTTTAAATAGAACACTCAGAATTTTAAATAGAACCATCGTCTACACGTGTCGTAAAATCTTTAAGACTTTTTAAAGCAACATAATGGAAACGTATAATGAACTCGGATTTAACTTGAACCATTTTGCATATGTAAATAGGCTGTTATTTAATTGTTTAAACTTAATGTTATATTCAAGATATTGTATTGAAAGTGACAGTTTGCTTGTTCCAGAAAGATAGTGGGATATGTTATGTCAGTTGTTGTTTTTTGGGGGTTTTTGTTTAGTTGTAATACTTATTTAAAATTTATGTGAAAATATACAGGGTGTTTTTGAATTGAGTATAGATTTTTTGGGAGATGATAGAAGAGGTCCTTAGAATATTTTTTGTCATATGAACATGGGGTCCACGCAGCTCCGTTTACTTACAATACTGCATTGAAGACACCAAGACGCAGTGTGCGTTGGTAGGCCTAGATTGTTTTATTTTTAACAATTAACACAAGCAATCTACTGTATGACTTTTACAGTAATTGTTCGAAATGACCGCCATTTGCTTCATAGCACAATTCGCAACGCCTTATGATGGATTGATGTACGCGTGGAAACAGTTGATTTGCATGGTCGCTGATGTCACATGTAAAAAGTACATCAAATGAATTTTTTAAAACAAATCTTCACTTACTGCTTTCCCAGAATGGAATTAGTTCATTTAATATGGACTAATCGTATTTTACAAAGGGGATGGATACAATGGAATCTCCTTGACGAAGTTTGTCCTAAGACTTTTCAACGCCTTATGATGGATTGATGTACGTGTGGAAACAGTCGATTTGCACGTTCGCTGATGTCACCTGCTGCCGCGACAACACGAGGAGCCAATTCTTCTTCGGTATCTACGGGTTCGGAGTACACCATTGATTTTATGCTTCCCCATAAAAAAAATCCATCGGTGTGAGACCTGGCGATCTCGGTGGCCAAGAAACTGGTCCACTACGACCAATCCAACGACCAGGATAGGAGGTCTCATTTAGGTAATCCCTTACTGCTCTTGTGTAATGCGAAGGTGCGCCGTCCTGTTGAAACCACATCAAATGTCTGGTCATTAGTGGAACATCTTCAAGAAGACCAGGGAATCTCCTTGACGAAGTTTGTCTTAAGACTTTTCAACAAACAAGCACATGCACCTTAAAATTTCTTTGCAAACAATTACTTTAAAAGTTATTACATTAGATTGCTTGTGTTAATTGTTAAAAATAAAATAATCTAGGCCTATCAACGCACACTGTGTCCCGGTGTCATTTGATTGTTAAATGCAGTATTGTAAGTAAACGGAGCTGCGGGGATCCCATGTTCATATGACAAAAAATACTTCTAAGGACCTCTTCTATCATCTCCCAAAAAATCTGTACTCAATTCAAAAACCACCTGTATAGTAAAACTCCAGTTATCCTCTCCCTAACTGCGATTGGCCGAAGCCTAATCACAACGCGACATCATGCTGCAAGCGCTATGAGCAAATAGTTCTTTTGTTTTCTTTATAAAGAAATGCAATTCATAAATTTTTAACGGTCCCTAAATGCATACTTATTAAGCATAATAATGTGCTAGTTAAACTTTTTTTCTATCAAAACAAAAATTCACCTTTTAAACTGCTGAACTGCAATTAGATCAGGCTCGCCACAAAAAAAATGGCTGACGATGTTGCTTGTGCATCATGGGGGATAGAAGAGAAAATTTTTGGGACTTCTTTTAAGTGTCCAAAATTATTATTTTTAATTTTGTTGTCATAAAACGTTGAAAGTTTATTTTTGTAGGCGTTTTTTTTTTTTTAACAATCTACAGTCGGCGACATAAGTCAGAGACCACTGCTGTGATTTTCTTCTAAGTTTACATTGTCAGCAAACTAGTAAAGTTAAATCGATAAAATTAACGCTGTATCGTCATTTAGTCATGTAGTTCACAAAAAAAGCAAAACAAAGTTTATTGAACTTCAGTATTTAATATAACAGAACGAAGTACACATATCAGAAACTTTCTGCGCGCAATAAAGAGAGACCATTCAAAGTTAACTGAAGTTGACAATTTTCATGTTGAGTTAACTGTCCTCTAATATTTTGTTGCTCCCCCCTTGGCTTTATAAACAGCTAAAAGCCGATCTTTCATAGTTTCTACAAGCCTACAAGTGGTGTCAACGCTTATGCTTTGCCAAGCTTGTTTCAAATTAGCAAAGAATTCAGTTTTGTTCCTTCTTTTATCGCTAGGAACCTTTTCGTCCAATATTGACCACAGATTTTCTATAGGATTAAGATCTGGGCTTTGAGGGGGCCATTCTAGTAGCTTAATTTTCTTTTTATCGAAGAAATCCTTGGCAACTTTACTAGTGTGCTTCGGATCGTTGTCCTGTTGGAAAACGAAACGGCGTCCTACGCGTAGATCTCGTGCAGATTTCAGGAGATTTTCATCTAAAATTTGGACGTAATCTTTCCCTTTCATAATCCCTTCAATCAAAACCAGTTCCCCGACTCCATTTGCAGAAAAACAGCCCCACGCCATTATTGAACCGCCCCCGTGTTTCACAGTTTTTTTCAGATGACGATCTTCCAGACCTTCACCTGGTTTCCGCCAAACTTTTTGTCGTTTTTTTGGTCCAAAAAGCTCAAACTTACTTTCATCTGATCAGAGTACTGATTTCCAGAAACTAGGATCCTTCCCAATGTGGTCTCGAGCGAAGGACATTCGCTTGGTTTTATTGGTTTTAGTTATTAACGGTTTATGCTTTTGCAGACGGCTTATAAATCCAGATTTTCGTAATCTCCGCTGAATTGTTCGGGATGAAACATCCAAATTTAGTGTTTCTTTAATCCTTCTAGCAGTTGTTTTTGAATTTTTTTTAACTTCACGGACAATCATGGTGTCATCACGATTTGATGTTTTGTTTGGACGGCCTGTTCTTGGCTGATTTTTCACTGATCCTGTGATTTTATGCTTTGCACACAGTTTTTGGACAGCAGACTTCGACACAGAATACTTTTCTGCTATTGCTCGTTGAGACAGTCCTCTGCCAGCATCAACAATGATCCACTCTCGCAGATCAATCGACAGTTCTTTTTTTTGAGCCATTTTGACTGCTACGTTATAAAATATGTGGTTAAGTGTAATAAAAATGAAATTACTATTGTAAAATAATTAAGTACGCACAATTTTATAGTTCGCTTTTACGTTTTCAGTTCTCTTCATCAATATTTCAGAGACAGTCTCTCATTAATGTCGCGCTAATATATAGACGCTGGGAGGAAAAGTTCATTTTTCTTTGGGTATAGTGATGAACTTAATAATCTATTTTGCATAAAACGCTTATTTTATGCAAAAGAACTTAAAACAAAAAAATTAATATCGTTAACAAATTATTTACTAAAAAGAAACCATACGAATATAAATCTCCACCTTGGTCTCTGACTGTATGTTGTGGATTGTCCAGGAAACCAATCATACGCAGGGTGAGAAGGCCGACCAATCGCAGTTAGGGAGAGGTTAGATGGAGTTTCACTATAGTAATTTTCATTTTCTGGAAACTGTATTTTTTTCCAATTTTAACAAACGTATTGTTTAGAACGGTAACAATGGAGTTGATTGCTTATAATGGACTTGGTTGTTACTGCGTCTGTTCCTAGTAAGGATGCAGGAATTCGTATTTTGATGAAATATAAGGACAATGGTAAAGGATTGTTAAATTATCATGCTGGTAGCCTTCTTGCAATGAGGATTTGGGGTTTAGTCCCAGCAAATTATTTGCTAAGTTCTCAAGACACCATTTGGACTGAAGGCATTCAGACCAAACAACATCTTTCTGGTCTTAGTGCTCGAGCTAGTTCGGATGACCAGTGCAAACTGCTCTCTGTGCTGGCTCGGCTACTGGTTTGCCTCTTGTGAGGGTTTTTGGGCGCAGCAGTCCATCAGCTGCACTTCCAAGATCTTCAGAGATCGGTGAGTTTGCTAAGGCATTACCAACTTGGCTCCAACATCACCATGAACCAAGGGCTGATCATGTGGGATAACTTAGGCTGCATCAGTATCTAGACTTTTTTTTAGCAAACATATGGATCCTTGTGATTGTCCAGGATCATGTTATTGAATTGGTACATCAGTATCTTCAAAGATAAAGATATGTGGATCGTCAGCGTTCAGTAAGCACAGTGATATTTGTTGGAATAATCGGCAGTCATCCTTCCTAGAACACCGAATATTGTTGAATTATGATATCTCGGATGAGTGACTTACTATAAGTGTCGAGTGGCCAAAAGTCCATTCTGCAGTCAGCTTCTTGCTGTGTGAAGATGTAAATGTACGTGAAATCGCTAGCATGGCAATGACAATGTATCTTGGGATCTAAAACCGGATAATACACAACGCAATGTACTTTGAGATATGGTATGTTAATACATACCGACTTGTTATGTATATGGTCTAGATCATTGAGGTTTTCCTGATCGAAGATTCTGAATGCAATTGTATATGTTAATCAATCGATTGCCGTCCTTGTGGTATGTTGTGATCATAATAGCATTGTAATAGTTAAAGCTGTTATTAGAATGTTCCCTCTCGGAGAATGGGTGATAGCTAAAATGTTTGTATATTTAAATCTATTACTATGTTGACTGATTCTGTTACATAGCTTCACAGTTTGTACGGCAATTCTTATATGAGGAAATGTATGTGTTGTAAATAGTTATATCATAAACTATTTGGCAGTCAAATATTGCCTATAAATTCATTATTTGATAATGAAATTCAGTTTAAACGATTTTGCCTTGACCGCATCTATTGAAATGATTGGGTTGCACTGAAAAGCAGCAGGTTGTGGATAATCTACTTAGGTTGTTACATCTAAGTAATGCATAATTTAAGCTTAGTTTCTGGTTTCAGGGCTATTAAAATTTCCAAACGAGGTGTAGTCACAGATTATGGGATTTCTACAATTTAGTCAATGTGCAAATTAGTTCTTGTGATCGAATGCATTTGGTATCTAATTGTGTATCACTGATCTCTTGTCGTATGTGGACACTCTATTGAGGGTGTAGTTGGTGACTTGAGATCAATTGGATAGAGAAAGTGTAGTGGTAGTTGCATTTCATAAACTCTGTGAGTAAGCCAGGAGAAATTATTGACTTTAGTGCAGTTTTATTCCACTGCCAAGTGCTGATGTATTGTGTTCCTCCCCTTTATTAAAGGGGCACACATCGTTATGAAGTGCGAATGGAATTTAAGGCTTCTGGCCCAGAAGTGCTTGCTCACTATCCCCAAAAGTTCTGGGGATAGTGAACAAGCACGTTTTCGACTACGTGAGCGTGTAAAGAGGCAGGCTTCTGATTTAAACGACTTTGATAGAGGCCAGATTGTGATGACCCGAAAGCTAAGGAGGAGTTTGCTATCTGCCGTTGTCAGTACATATGAAAAGTGGAAGAAGACTATGAAACTGGTAGTAGACGCCGAGGCTTTGGACGTCCACGCCTAATCGACTGATGGCCGAATACAATGCAGCTTCAAGTATAAGTTTATCTGAGCACAATGTACAGGAGTTGGACAAAATAATGTGAACACCAGAGAAAAGTTACAAATTGTTTATTAATAAGGTGTTGGGCCTCCTTTTGCCTTGAGTACAACTTCTAACCTTCTTGGAATTGATTCCTCCAATCCTTGAATAGTCTCCACTGGGATTTTTACCACTGTTCAACCAAACAACTTGCCAATTGCTGAAGAGATGAAGGGAGAAGAAATCTGCTTCTGAGTTGCCCCTCCAAATCGCATATTACTGGTTCGATTATGTTCAAATCTGGCGATTAAGCAAGCCATGGAAGATGTTGCACTTTGCCATCGTGCTCTTCAAATCAAGATTTCACAGATCTGGCTATGTGTCATTGTCATCTTGAAAAATGGCGTTGTTTTCAGGGAACAAAATCTGGATCATGGGAAAGAGCTGGTCGCGTGATATATCACAGTATCGTTGAGCAGTACTTCGGCCACTGAAGGTTGCAATTGGACCAACTGGATAATAAGAAATTGCCCTCCAAACCATTACAAATCCGCCACCGAGTTTTAATAAGGAATGAGGCGGTGATGACGATAGGCTTCTTTGGGGCTTCTCCAAACTAAATTCGCCCCGACATCGAAAATAATGTCCATATCACTCTTTCCAAGTCATTGGGTGTCCAGGCTTTATAGTCTTTACACAAGCGGACACGGACTTTAGCATTGGTCTCTGTGATGAAAAGTTTTCCAATTGCAGCTCTTTTATGAATATCGTATTTGTGAAGCTCTTTGCGAAATGTTTTTACCGAAATGGGGTGTAAAAGGTGGGTATTAAGTTCTGCAGTCTTTTGTTGCAGTATCTTTTGACTGTGTCGACATAATCCTTGTTAGTGCTCGACGGCCCTTATCATTCCGTATTGTTTTCCGCCCGCTATTCTTTTTCGCCAGTGCCGTAATACCGTGTTTTTGGTACGCACTCGTATCATTGGAGACTGTCGCTCTTGAAAATATCAGCAATATCGCTGTTCGGGACACGGAAGCACCTTCTAAACGAGCTCCAACGATCTGCCCCCTTTTAAAGTCTGTGAGTCAGGAAGCACTAATTTGCAAATTACAACTGAATATAAACTTGTAATACACTGAAATGTAACACATTTGGACGATGCTATTTTGAGCAGGTGTTCACATTGTTTTGTACGACCCTTGTACATCAGAGTCTGTGCATGAGATATAAGGCTCTGCAGCAGACATCCCCTCACCAGTACCGATTAACCCAGAATTGTCGAGGTTTACGACTACAATAGGCCCGCAAGCATCGTGATTGGACCATGCAATAATTGGGAAGGGTTGATTGGAACGATGAATCACGATTTCTTTTGCATCACGCCGTTTTTCATATCGTCACCTGTAGCGTGGGTACGCAAACAGGCCGGTAGTGGAGGTATTCTGCTTTGGAGGACGATCTCAGGGGCGTCATGGAAACTTTGGACTATATGAACATACTTGCTGGCCAGCTGCATATTTTCATGAATTTATGTTTTCCCTATGCAGTTCTCTAGCGGGACAACGCTCTTGGCACAAGGTCAGAATTGTCTTCTTGTGATGAATTCCAGTTGGTGGTACGCCTGATTTCAGCTTACCACCCCTCTCTTCATAATTTATAGGAATTGAGTGACCTCTGCTTGTAAATCTGGTACATTCTTTCCCTAGACACTAGTTATATCAGAGAAGATATAATTGTGAGTGGTTGTCTATGCAATTGTTTGTTGACTTTGATGATGAAAATGTGCGAGGGGTAAAGAAAGTATCGAAATCGAGTAGAGTTAGAATATAAGGCGATTTGTGGTTTTACATAAACGCATCTGTATAGTTGGCATGGCTGGGTTCAGCATCTTCTGCGTTCAAGCAAAGTACTTAAAAGTAACTATTTGATTAATAGAAATTACTTGAGGGGTCACGTTCACTTTTTGTATAGCACCCTTCAATATGATTAATATTCCAGTATCGTATTTCATGTAATGGCATTACATGAAGGTTCGTTTGGCCCTCCTTTCTGAGTGAAACCTAGTTCTTGTTTTGCCCTTACCAAAGCTCAGTTGGAAAGTTAAAAGAAACGTGGAAGGAGAAGGACGTCTCTATTTATCCCCGTGTCAATACGCTACCCCTGCCATTGCCCAAGAATCTACTTTTAATGCTCTGGGTAACAGAGTTCACAGGATTCTCTTCGTTTTCTTCCTTTTTTTTCCTCCTCCTTCCCTTTCCATCGATTGCTATAGTTTCATTGAAAAAAGAGAAGGCAGCGCACTGAAGGAAATGGAATTGACCTTCGCTGTGCACGAACCGTTTAGTCCCACTTGGATGCTTTCAATCGTCTTCCTGTGAAATATAACGTGAAACTGAATTAGACGAAACACACACACACACACACACACACACACAACTTGGAAAGGTTCTTCTTTATCTGCTACATTTCTTGGTATGGGATTTTGGCAAAGATTGCTCGGCATCAGTAATTACATAAATCATGGACGATGTCACTTTTTTAAACAGCTGAAACGAAGCAATGACTTCCGATCCAAGTGGAGCTATCGTGGATATCTTCAGTTCTTTATGTGAAGACCAGTTTAACGAGAACCCTATTTCTGTGTAAAAGATTTTAAGAAGGGCCTGTTTATGTAAGAAGCTACGCACTCTGGCCACACAGACCGGATAAACAGTTATATCCTTAGCATCACGTAGGGGAAAGCGGGGTAAGTTGTCTCATTTTCAACATTTGAATTTTTTTCTGAAAATCTGCTAAAGAAATTTAAAATTTAAAACTACTGTTATAAAATATCACCTTTCTACATACTAATTTTTATAGGAGTGTGAATAAAGAATTTATTGGTAATTTATTTAAAATTTGACACGATGTCTCTTGAGACAATTTACCCCATGTACGGCGTGAGTTGTCTCATACTATAAAATAATTGTGCACACACGTAAGTTATTGAAAAGTTAGAATATTTAATAAAAAATCAATTTAGGAACCAGAGGGTTAGTTTTTACAATTTTTACAGACATAATAGTCATCATTTGCACAATAATAATGTGACCATTGTTTGCATGGTCCGGTGCACTGAACCCACTGGACTTTGCTTTTCGAATAGCAGCCACCGCACTCAACACAAAACCATTCTGTTGATGTTGATGGCTCATCCAAGTTAAGTTGACGCATGCTCTTGGGCTGTTTCTTGCTGTCTTGCTTGCAAAGTTTAGACGGCCGTTTCTTGTTAAGTTTATTTTTGATCTCTTCTTCAATGGCATTTTTCACAGGGGTAGGCCTATCAGTTAAGATCTCCGATTTCCTCTTCTTTCTTCCTTTTTTGTTTTCTAATCTAGGCTTGGCTTTTGGGAAGGGTCTGACATCTTCTGCTGTTGGCTTTGCAGGCATTTTTGGCATGGTGGATGAAGATGCCTGTCCCTGCGAGATTGGTTCAGATGTGGAGCTTGATTGTGGCAATGGGCGGTCAGTCACATAAGCTGGAAGAAACTCTGAAAGGTCAAATACATCACGATTGAATGGTGAAACACCCGTTACAGTGAATCCAGAGGTTATGTTTGATGGGTTCAAGGCGTAAGGCAATGCATGTTTCACCAAACCTGGAATATCATAAATGGTCATTGCCCTTCCAGGATTGGACTTCATCCAGCCGTCAGCTGCAGTGTTGAAATGACTCTTGAATGGGCCAAATACAGTCCGGTCAAGCGGTTGCAGCTTGTGACATTTTACCCCCTACTCATTGAGACAACTTTCCCCAACCGCATGGTTCAAGGCATGAGGCTCTCCTCGGAAAACTACGACGTTTGCAACAATCCGATTTCAGCTTTTGCTAGCTAATTATATGCCGAGTCGATTTAGATATTAACAATTTTCTATTACCAATTATTCGCTAAGCAGGTAGACAAGTTTGGATGTATAAATACTTACTTGGGTGTATTCGAAAGGCTTCAAAATTTTCTGCCTGCGAACGGAATGACCTACCAACCGGAAATTTTCATGGCTGATTGGTTACTTCCGGTAAACGAAAAAAATAAATCGTGGGCTTGCTGCTCCATCTGTTGCTATTTTTTATACGCTTTGAGACAACTTACCCGTGAGACAACTTACCCCGCTCTCCCCTACATATCGTTTTACTCAGTTTTAACAAATTTAGACCAAAAATTAAAGGTTAAAGCCATGGTTGTAAAGAGGTTGGACAAAATGCGAACACCGACAGCTTGGGGTCAGTTGGTGAAACTTTCAGTAATTTTGATAACTAACCGCGGGGCGAGCTCTGTTAGTTTACTACTTTATTGGCCGTGTTGATTAGAGCTTACTTATGAACGGCAATCTTAAATTTGTCCTGGACTTTATTGTTTGTAAATTTCATTGTTGTAAAAATCTAAACTTCCATTGTTGGGATGGCAACTACCGCCTGTCATGCAAATGCAGCACCACTCATCCGGTTGCCATGACAACTGATTGCTTGTTTAAGCAAAATGGCGGACAGCGATGTGTCGATCAACGAGGGAACAAGGAATGATCATGGGAACTTTTAACGAAGGTGTGAAAGCATCTGATATTCTCAGATTTCAAAGACAGTTCACCGAGTCGTGTTTGTCTCGATCACCCGTCTTTGGTGCCAAAAGTTTGAAGGAGGGCGAGAATCCACCGGCAGTGAACCTCATATGGCAAGGCCAGCAACTGCTGTTAATGATGGCATCAGGGCACGAAAAAGTGAGCTGGTAAGGAACAACAGGCGGATTCATGTCCGAGAATTGGCTTCAGTACTGAACATCAGCACTGGCAGTGTGGAGACCATCATCCACGATAAGCTAATAAGATCTTATTAGCTTCAACAAGATCTGTGCCAGATGGGTCCCTAAGCAACACTCCGAGGGTCACTAAACCACCCGGGTGGAAATATGTTCCATGCTGCAGAAGCGATATGACAGGGAATGCGTGTTGTAACGCACCGACGAGACATGGATTCATCACTGAGAGCAAGCGTACGAGCACTGACTCGCCACGACCCAAGAAATTCAAGATGACACCTTCGGCTACGACTATATTCTGGGACATTAAGGCGTGGTTTCCACTACTAGTTTCCACATCACCAGAATCATGCCAGAAGAGAACCCCGACGAAAAATTTTTATGACGTCACTTCATTTCCATTCCGTTTTGGCCACCAGAAAAGCTAGTTGAACAATGTTGAAGTAAAATTTCCATTCAGTTTCGCTACAGAACGGAAAACCAATCAAAAGGCAGTGATTGCGTTGGCTTCGCTGCTGTCGGTGAGGCTCCTCGCCGCCATTGCTGTCTCTATCGAAGCGAGTCTGCAATCTCTCCATTTCCTTGATGAAATCCGAAGAATATGGCTAATAATGAAAAGAAGCTGCTTCGCATTGACTGGAGGGGTTTCCAGAGAAAAAAAAATTATAAAAGATTATCACGAATGTGGATGCATTATAAATATATAAAAGTTGACAGTTAATTTCATTGTATTGATGTAGCACAGCGGTAAATTGCAGGTATCTTAGTTTGCAGCTGCGAGATCAAATCCCGTCCTCAAATTTTTTTCTTTTTTTTCCCTTCCTGAATTCATTTTAACATGCATAAAAGTGCGTGATCTATTTTATAATCATATTCCAAATTTTCCAATTTGCTACAAAAAAAAAGTTGTTACAATTTATATTTATTACATTTCATTACACACTACAAAAAAGAGATCATTATAATCTAAATGCAGGTAAAGTAAGGCAATAGTTAATTTTCGCATTATGCATTTGATTAAAACAAGATAAAATTTTGAATAATAAATTAAAATTAAAGCAAGGAATATAAAACAATTCTCGATTTCTAAACCGCATATTACAATTAAAGTTTAAGTAAGCCAAACAAAAAGGACTATTAATCTTTCCATTAATGATATTAGCAACAAATTTTAAAATCTCCGCATGAAAGATGTCAACACAATCACAAATGTTCAAATCTTGCATGATCTGAGAAAAGGAGTAAATACCAATTCTAATATAGCGGTAAAAATAAGGTTTTATGAATAGACTATACACTCTATGAAGTCTATTCTTGACATGATTTGATGCAAACCCCCAAATTACCATTCCATACCGAATGACCGGTATAATAAGGGTAATAAATAATTTAATAAAAAAATTTGCCACACTTAAAGCGTGATGTCAGGTTACGAATCACGCCTAATTTAAAGAGTGCATTTTTGCACAATCTGTCAACATGATCGCCAAAAATTAGCTTATCATGATCGTCAAGGAATATTCCCAAATCTCGAATACCTTCAACCCGTTCAATCAACATAGAAACGGTTTATTAATAGAATATGAAAAAATAATAGAATATTTCAGCAATTGAGTCTCACATCGTTTAACCTTATGTGGGTAAGTTTACAAATTAAAGAACTTTTATTTGTTCAAATATATAAAGAATAACTCACTCTGTATTTAATCTTTCAGTTCTTCAAGTTTATTCGTTTAAATTCTCTCTATACATTAGTTTATTAAATAGTAATTTACAATTTAGTTTTCATATGTGTATATGTTTTCTAAAGTGTTTTAAAATGTAGGTTAATTCTATTTATCCATGTATGATGCCATAATGTGCTCCTTTTATCCGCTTTGGCGGTGAAAACATTCTTACAATTGCATTGTAGCCAATATGAGCAATTTCAGCTGTTCGCTTGAAATTCTTGCGTTCAGCATTCAGTGCATGAATTTCCTGTTGTTTCTCATCAGAAATCATCTTAAGACACTTCTTCACATTCCAATACATCAATTGTTCAAATGTCAATTTTGATATATCCAAAACACTTACTCCAAATTTTTGTCCACCAGTGTACCCTATATGATCACAAATATCCGGACACATGCACGTTTGCGCTCTAGTCACGATTTCATGGAAATCAATAGGGCGTTGCACATCCCATTGCCCGAATCAGAGCTTCCACCCTTCGGGGAAGACTTTCCACCAAATGTTGGTAGGTACTTTCCGGAATGTTCCTCCATTCCTTCCGAAGAGCGAGAATCAGTTCAGGTACAGAAGTTGGCCGATGTGATCTGGCCCGCAAGCGTCTTTCCAATTCATCCCACAGACTCTCTATAGGATTGAGGTCGGGACTTTGTGCCGGCCAACGCATTTCTTCGACCCCTGAGTCCACAAACCACTGCTGTAAGCGCCTCGCTTTGTGGCACGGAGCATTGTCGTGTTGGTAGAGAAATGGCCCGTTTCCGAAAAATTGCCACAACGTTGGAAGTGCACAGTTGTCCAAAACATTCATATAACGGTCGGAGTTCATGATTCCTTGCACAGGAACGAGCTGGCTTAGTCCGTACCATGAAAATGAGCCCCACACCATGACTCCTCCTCCTCCGAACTTGACTGTGGGCTCTGTGCACTCAGGTAAGAAGCGTTCTCCAGGTATGCGCCAAACCCAAATTCGTCCATCGGATTGCCAGAGTCTGTCCACATTACACGTTTCCATTGGTCCATTGTCCAGTTTCTGTGGGCTTTGCACCACTCCAGACGTCGCTTGGCGTTGACCCTGCTGATGTGGGGCATGTGGGCAGCAGCACGGCCATGGAATCCCATCGTGTGCAGTTCCCGACAAATTGTCATGGTACTGGCATCATTTGCAGAGGCGTTTCGAAACTCTGTGGCAATTTTTTCCGCCGAGGACTTCCGGTTGCTGCGGGTGACACGACGAAGCACTCGACGGTCTCTGTCCGTTAGTTTCTTGGGTCTACCGGTTCGTTGTTGAACTGTTGTTGATCCCCGGGTCTTCCATTTCATAATGACATCGCCTACTGTTGACTTGGGTATCTAAAGAAGGCTGGAAATGTCACGCACGGACTTGCCGCATAGGTGACATCCAACGATGGTTCCACGTTGGAACTCACTGAGCTCTGCCGAACGACCCATTCTTGCCAATGTCCAAGCAGAGTTGTGTTTGAAGGTGTGGGAAGCTATTTAAATGATGTGCAAGTCATTATCATGTGACATTGGGCCAATCGATGATCTGTGAGGGGTGTCCGGATATTTTTGATCATATAGTGTATGTGTATCCCATAAGAGACCTTTATTGATTCATTATTTACTTGAATGTACTTCACGTTAATAAACATCGCTTATTAAACTATCCTTTACTGTCCATCACCTCTGTTTAAATCTTCTATTGCCAGTCTCTTTAAAAGAATAATACATGACAGCTTACCATGATCTACACTCCAATAGAATAATTAAGAATCATGTAATGAACTCCGAAAACATATTGTAAACTCTCATAATGTTTTCAACTTTCTAATTTATATTGTGCCCCAGAGGGACGTTGTAATAACAATAAATAACAAATAATTCACAAGCCTTCTCTCGGCATTAGCTATCGAATAGCGAAGAGAGAAATGCATTGATCAATGCACAGCCTATTTTTACCTTGAATTATATAGTGAATAACGTGGTCCCCACTGTTACTTGTGACCTTTTGAATCGGAAGTAGTTAAAAAAAAAATTTTCCACCAGTGAAGTCAGGCTGTCTAAGTTATCTAATGACGAAAACTGAAGTTGAAAATTCGGAAGCATTCACGCTAGAGCACCAGCAACGAAACAAACAAATGGATTTGTGACATAAGTTGAATTACTGTTTATATTAGTGTTTGTGTGTTCATCTATGACGTTAAATAATATAATCCCTGTTACAATGAAAACTTTTATGTTTGGTTTTTTTATAGGCTGTTTATTAATTTAGAAATAAAGCTGAACATGGATTTCGAAATCGCGCTTTATAGTTAGCTTCTTTACATGGAACCTGTTAAGTATAGAAACAGCCGCTTGAAGAAGTTATGTTTTGCGCTGGCATGTTTAACGAGTGTCTTGTTAGCTTCAACTAGGCGCATGTTATTCCCCCCCTTTGAAGTAGAATCCACAGAGCGTTCTACATGGAACGTCGTCGTTTCTCTCTTTTCCTTTGTCGCTTCTCATTCCGAATTAATGTCACCTGTCAGGATAGCAGAGGAAGCTCGCTTTCCCTCTCGCTAATATACTTAGTTGACGATTACTTTCCCTCCCTTGTTCTCCTCATGTCAGTATCACCTATGAGAATCGTTCTTGGAGAAACGTGAGCAATGTAAGCCGTTTTGGTTTAAGGTTACACCTGCCAAACCTTCTGCTAACAACGAAAGCTCCGTGTCACAGTCAAGGGGCTCGGTTAACCTTGATAGGCTTAAATTCAGTCTCTGGGGATTCCACGTGAAACTCCAGAGTGGAAATAAGTCTTCTTTCTGGTTTGTTGGCATTTTCAAATTGTTATAGGAGTGGGTACTGAATTTTAGAAATTTGTTTGATTAAAGTAGTGGGGATTTTATTATACAGGGAGTTCGGAAAATTGGGTACATCAAAATAAAGTTTGTTTCAAATTGTATTGCAGTTATAATTAACAGCTCAACCAGGGATATATCATCGTATACACGGTGTTTTTGAATTGAGTACAGATTTTTTGGGAGATGATAAAAGAGGTCCTTAAAAGTATTTTTTGTCATATGAACATGGGGTCCCCGCAGCTCCGTTTACTTACAATACTGCATTGAACAATCAAATGACACCGGGACGCAGTGTGTGTTGGTAGCCTAGATTATTTTATTCTTAACAATTAACACACGCAATCTACTGTATGACTTTTACAGTAATTGTTCGAAATGACTGCTTTCCCAGAATGCGATTAGTTCATTTACATATGGACTAATCGTATTTCACAAAGGAGTTGGATACCATGGAATCTCCTTGACGAAGTTTGTCCTAAGA